>JAUUDZ010331076.1:0-16105 GCA_032361705.1 Panulirus versicolor | reverse complement strand
TCTCCTCGTTCCCTCCACCTCTGACACATATATCCTCTTTGTCAATCTTTCCTCACTCATTCTCTCCATGTGACCATGTGTGTATATATATGTATATGTACGTGCAGGTGCATATATATATATATATATATATATATATGTGTGTGTGGAAGTGTCTTTCTTTGTCTGTTTCCTGGTGCTACCTCACTAACGTGGGAAATGGTGATCATGTATGAAAAAACTTCTTACAAAAAAAAATACCTTACAAACATGGTGAATCCTATATCATGCAGTCTCTTTTAAGTACAATTTATGTGCTTTAGTCCATTGTAAAAAGAAAAGAGAAAAATGGTATGCTTCTCTGGATGGGATACAAAACACATATCATCTACCTAACTTTGAAATATTTTTACATCCTTTTAAGGATGTCTTGTTAATAGTTCTCTAATAAAAAGAGAATATCAGTGTCTTTAGCTTTGCTTAAGTCTGAAAGTTTCATGACCAATGCCTTACAACAATGAAGATGGAAAATGAATGTTTGTATATGAAAATCTTATCCCAGGAACAAGGGAGAAAGAATACTACTAACATATCCCCTGTGTCAAAGAATGCAACAAAGAAACAGAGACAGCAAGTAGGCAACCTTTATAATTCATCTAGTGTTAAGGTATACTTAAAAGTTACTCTTCCAATCTTATTATCTGATAATATTATAAAGCACATGCAAGTTATCAAATATAATGTGTTTTACATTATGAGAGATGGGTGTTACACTAACAGTGACCATGGCTGGACAATTCTAAGCTGATATCCCTGAACCCATGTCACAGTTTCCAAAAACAGTGAAAGCACATAAATTAAGTACTTAAAAAGAATTGGGTGCTGGATATCCTCCTCTCCTGTGTCAACTGGTTCCATTTTTGGGAACAGAAGAGACAGCTTTGGGAGGACTTTTCCTCAAAAGCTCAGTCATCTGTTCTTCGCAATACCTTGCTATGATGGGATGAAAAAAAAAAGAATAACTCTTTACAACAAAAATCTGTAAAGAGAAGTTTGGATGTTTGTTAAATTTGGAAAATGATAAATGCTAAAAAGTTTACGCTACAAATGGACCAGCATACAGGTATGAGGATGACTAGCAAACACAAAGCTGGAGCAACATACACATAAAGACTACCAGCAAAGGCATAGTGTCCCATGCAGTAGGTGTTTATGTACTTGTATAATTTTTAATGGTTACATTATATTAATTCTTTAGTTCGTCAAACACACTTAAGCCAATTTTTTGATAATGTTTTGCTTTTAAATTACCAGATATTTGCTCAACTTTTTCAAGTCTATAAATATAACACAGAGAATCAATAAAAATCTCAAAATACTTATATATATTTCCATGTTCAATGTTGTTATGGAATGCACCAATATATCACAATCTTAATACTCCACGTTAAACAGTGATGAAAAATTTCACTACTTTCTTACTGTATGTATGAAGTAATGAAGAAAAAAAGTTATTTGCTTCAATATGATTTTTACATAAAATAAATGAAAGTGGGATTCTGGCATGGAATAACAAAGAATGATAGGGAATCCATATCAAAGGATACTATTGGGGAAAGGAATGAGGATATGAAAAAAGTAAGGAAACAAATCTATTCCAGGGAATGGGGCACTGCTTCCCATTTGTCAACTTGTGGGGACCTCACTCTCCAGAAAGTCGTTCCTATAAAAGGTGCATGACTGCATGCTGTATGGGTTTGGAATTAACGAAAACAGATAAATTGAAGTCATAATGTTTAAATGAAGAATGAAGATATGTGGGCAGAGGGGTTAAATCATGGTTACAAAGAGAGTTTTGAGGGACATACTTGGAGAGCAGTATGACAGATGTTACGAGGCTGAAAGAATTTAAAAAAAAGTCATACAAATGAAGTTTGTATGATGATGTGAATGAAAGACACAGATCAAATGCAGGAGAGATTCTACTGTGTAAATCTACACTCGAATCAAATAAAAAGACAAGTACTAGGGTTGCCTAAACCTGTTATACAACAATACAAAAATTCTATTTCCATGTACATGAAGTTTTCCCTATAACGGGGGAATAATTACTAGGAGGTATATATAATGTTTCATTATATGAATAATCAGGAGCAGATTAAAATGGTAACATCTTTAATGAAAAAATTCTTGTCCTCTTACCTCTCATTCCAATCCACCATGACAACTTGCAGCACCTCATCAATGGAATACAAAATACTTCTGATAATCTCCTCTAACCATTCACTGGGCCTCAAAAGATTCTAATATCACGTATTCTGGGTAAAAACATGACTAAAAATGTACTCAGATGTATTTGTTTGTTCTGGGAACTAATGAGTTCCAAATTAATGTACAAACATGAAATATGGAAAAGAGAAAAGGCCATATCAAATTCAAAATCCTGGTCAGTAAAATCCCTAAGAATCATAGTCTTCATCAACCTGGTTGTTGGCTGATTGCTGAGAATGAGCTGCTGATGAGGTTGGGTGTGAGTTTGAGACAGGTGGCCGTTTCTGTATAGCATGTACAGAAGTTATCACTGGTACAGGGACTCCAAATGATGGTCTTACTCCTGGAGTAAGTGGAGTGCGAACAGGATTAGATGAGACTGGTGTGGTTGATGGTACCTCCCCAACAGGTACTTTGGTACATGATCCTGGGATAGTAATCTGAATGCCTGACAGAGAGCTAGAGCTGGCTTCACTAGTTGTGAGTACTGTAGAAGGGGATGAGACAGAACTATGAGAAACCTCACTACTTTTTCTGGCCTGACCTTTGAAGCCGCCACCACTAACAGATATATGTAATCCAGAGACTTGTGGAGATCCTTCCTTTATCCTGAAATAAAGGTAAAAAGATAAATTCTTAAATCACAGCAATATATAGACTTAACACATGGTCATAATACAGGGTTCTCAGATTATGCAATTATAAATGATATTTACTATATCTAAGAAAAAAAAATGAGAGGAGTTCAAAGAAACTGATGTCTTATGGGCAATGAATATCGAAAGGAAGAGATAATCTGTGAAGAAAGTAAAGCAAACATACATTCATAAATCTACCTTGGGTACTACCTTGACTACTTTCACCTTGGTCTCTACCCTAACCATTGACAATTATCACCTTGGGTACTACTTTGACGAGTATATTTCAGTCTATGACAAAATAAACTCAAAGTTTCTCAAGGTTCCCATAAGTTTTTATCCAATGCTGAAGCCAATAAAACCACACAAACTAGCATTTCTATAGTTACGTTATAAAATCTGTCATGATAGATATTGCAAAAAAGCAACAAAATAATATCAGGTCTGGAAATTTTCAGTTATGGATGATCATAAAAAGCTATTTCTGCCTTCTTTTAACTTTTTTCTCTTTTAATAGCGAATGAGACATTACCTCTTGCACTTTATAAGTTTTGAATTAGTGATGATATGGAACTCTCATCACTTTTTGATAGATTGGCATTATAAACTAATATGTTCTGAAGAATACACCTTACTGCCAAAATCGAAGTTTTTATAAAGTTTAAACTTTGAGCAGGAGTAATAATACCAATCTAATTGCTCCACTTGAAGGGTGTGAAAAGACTAAAGTTATAATAATTATCTTTATATGATGAATATTCACTTGAGTTATATGTGATAACATGTTCATCCACAGCAAAAGAATAAACTGCCCAAAAAATTTAACCTTTCTATATGAAACAGATCAACATAACTATGATAGAGCGTAAGGTAAAAGGGTAAAACTTTCTGCTAAATACTACAACACAATTTTCAGATACAAAAAGCTTGACACCATTATTAACAGCCTTGCTAAAACTTTGCAAGTGGTCTTCAGTTAAATGATATCTATTAAAACAGCAGAGAGTAAAAACATTAACTAATAGCCACTATGAAGCATGGATCGAGACCTATGGTAATCCAATATACAGAAGTACTTGGAATAGGAGGGAAAGTATATGAAACCTATTGGTACAAAGAAAAATAATTCAAAGGGGGATACTTTTATATAAAGACTATAAAGAAGGAATGTAAATAGTATATAAAAATACCACATCATACACTTTTCTAAAAAACAGAGTAGTTCAATTACTGCAAGAAAAGTTATTCTGACAGTGGTTTCATTTTTCATAAGTGTTTCTGTACTGTTTTCCTTTTCTTTCAGTCACACTGACATTCAATATAATATCTTTGTAAATAAAATACCAAGGAAAGAAATAAACTAGTCTTTGGATTAAATTACAACTACTAGTATACACTGTCTGAAATTGCTGGAATCACATTTTTCTCTTGGGTTTCATTAAAGAATTACTGATGCGCTGTTTTCTGGAAATCCGCCATCTAATCAAAATCATCAGTAAATTTGAAAGAAATTGAAAGGAACTGTTAGCCAGATTTTCAATACCTTAATAAATTGACATTGCTTTGAAAATGTAATGTTTCAAATCTAATACTGTGCTTCATTTTTCACACAATCAATAGGAAATAAATCAACAGTTTATTCTACAACACTGAGTTTTCTTCCAAACAAAATTTCTCAAGTGATAAAATATAAAGAGGATATTATGCTCATACATAATTTTTTTTTCTTCTATCTCACATGGCATAGGGCTTTTGCACTCTTATAACTTTCTGTAGATTTAAGTTGCTGACAACACTTTCAATTAATTTTTGTTCAGAGAACAGCAAGAGGATATTCATCATTTAACTAGGAAATACACTTACCCTCATATTTTTCCAGTGGTCTGGGGAATAGAAGCCGAAGAAAAGTTAAATTCAATGAAATTAGGATCTGAGAGAGAAAATTAGCATCTGAATAATGATTAATTAGCATTTTCATAAACCCAACTTTGGGATCTAAAGATGTTTTGGGTCTTACAATGATTAAGAGGAACTGGAAAAGCTGTAATGAAAGGCATCATATGCCTTCCAATCAAAATCATTCGCAATTGCTTTTTTTTATGAAAACATGTACACTCACCAGTTATGAGAATATGTAAATTATATGAGAATTGTAAATTATATGAGAATTGTTTCTTCTGTTTTAGAAATGCCAATGCTTTATAATACATGCCTTTCACATAAATGGCAAAGACTGAGGACAGATCTGAGGAGACTGTAACATATTTCATGCTGCTGGCATCAACTGTGAACATAACTCGCATTCATATCTACATCATATTAGTGGTTTCTTTATGATGTTTACCAACACCTTGAATAAAGCAACTGTGAACATTACTCAGATTCATATTCATATCCTATTTGTGGCTTCTTCATGACTTTACCAAATTTTTTTGTACAAATACAAAAATAATGATATGCTGAGGAATAAACTGAATGCAAACAGCAAAAAAAAAAAAAAAGAAAAGCAATATGTCCTTATGATCAATGTAATTTTCCAAGTGATGTATGGGGAAAATCATCATCACAGCGTTCTAAAGACAAGCTGTTTTCTGGATGTAGAATTACTATTGATCACAACTTTTCTTTTCTTGTCTCAGGATATTAATCATGGGTCTCCTTCTTCTAGTGAAGGAGAAGGATTAAAATCACTATATTAGAAATACTATCTATAGTTATCTAATTTCTCAGTTGGTTGGATAGATGCTTCCATATAAATGATGATTCATTTCAATAACTATGCAGAACTTGACGACATGATAAATTCAACATTACCTAACGAACTATGATTAAATATCAATGCTGAATTTGAGAGAGATAATGTCAGTGCCTGAGAATGGTTCCACTTCAGTATACCCTTATATCTTCTAAAATGACTGAAATTTTCTGATCACTTTCTGAGTTCCATTATCCTAAATTTTCAGAAAGCTTATTAAACTTGGTAAAAGTGTCTTCCAAGTATCAAAGCCATCATCTAGATTTTGAAGCAATTATGCATTATCTATTAACTGTACAAAATTTTGTTATTTCTCTTACACCATTATATGCATTCTTCCCAATTTCTCTCCCTCCACTCTATTTCCTAACTTTATATTGATGGTGGTGTAAATGCATGATAACTTATACTGCTGGTAGTGTAACTGCAAGACATGGGCCACACAGGCCTTTAGACAAGCTGATTTATTTGTCTGAGGGCAGAATGTAACAACTACATAATAATGCCACCCCACCCACCTGGGCTGAGTTTGTGATTGTCTCCATAGTGCAAAGGCAGTATTATTTTCATTCTTATGTATTTTCTTCATAATTAAGGTGTGTTTTATGTTATCTCAGTGTTATTTTATCATAATTCAGAACTTGATTTTTTTTTGGTTTTGTAGCTGTATGGAGGTCCATACAATTTTTTCAAGCAACAAAAGGATAGGGTAAAAAAAAAAAAGAAAAGGAAAACTTAAGAAAGAACCTACCTTTCAAGGTAACTTATACATGTTCTGGACTATCATACAATGGTCTCCAGATGTAAACAGAGGTATTGTGAAACAAAAATAATCTTTCCAAAGCCAAAGACTCATTTTGCTTATCTCAATCATCGAGACTCCTTAACAAATCCAAGCGAAAAGACACAAACCTTAAGCTATAGGCTCTAGTTGACAGTCCTGGTTGTGAAGGGTGAACCTACCTCCTTATCTAATCAGGAACACTTCTTGCTAATAAAGATGATGAACAAATAAATGTTCTGACAACAAGAACATCTCTGAATGTCTTGACAAAACATAAAGGACACCATTCCTTAAAGGGACCATTTTCAGAGTTTGTACCTTTCGCTTGATCTACTGGTGCTTTCATTTGTACTCTTCCCAATCACTTGCACTCCTTTCCTACATACCATCCATGTACCTCTCACTTCTCTTAAACTATTCATTTAATTTCCTCATTCTTCCAATCATTACACTTTCCCATATGCCATATTCCTAATTCCATGTAATTAAATGTTTTAACTACACATTTATGCACTGTTTCCCTAAATAACTTCCATTCCCAATACTTCATTACTCTCACACTTTGCCATTATTTACTAAATTTCCCAAGGTATCTCTTGCTCACTTCTATTTATCTATCAATATCTCTGATGCCTGTTCCCTCCTAGAACTTCCTCAAGCGGGTGGCCATGACAATACAGTCTCCATAACTAGTGAACCCCAGTGCAGCTTCTTAGCCTTAAGTGCCTCAATCCAATTAACAGGCCACTAGCAGAGGGCAACTCTAGTGCAGTGTTTGCGGAGGCTCCTACATAATGTTCTTACTGACTACTTCTACCTAATGCTTCTGCCTTTTACTAAAACCATCACAAACTGGCCTCCATGAAGAAATTATCAGATATTTCACCTGGATCCCCTTTTAGTAAATTAACATCACATCCATGAACCTCTACCTTTTCAAGCAAGTGCATTAGCACATAATTCAGCAATGCCTGTTAACACCCAGCACTACTCATCTATGTGTACTTACACATGAGCATTCTATTAACCCTTAAACTGCTCCCATCATCATTTGACAGTTCAGGGAGGACTGCTCCCATTGTTACACTATGATACAACTATTTGCACATAGCATGGTGTAAGGCATGCATGGGGCAGGTTGGTTTACAGGGGGTGGTTTGCAGTTAATGGACTAACCATGGCATATGAAGTAGCTGATGGAAACCAAAGAAAGGTCTGCAAAGCATGGTTGTGGTTTCTGTGCACTAAACACAGCAGCTGAAGAATGTATGTGAGTGAATGAAGCCCTTTTTCTATTCTTATATGTTCCTGGACCTCCCAAGCTAATGCAGGATATGACAAACAAGTGCAAAAAGAAAATTGGGAACAACTACAGAAATATTTACAAAAAAAGAACCTTGGATTAACAATCATACAAGATGCAAGGTGGAAGAAAGAAACAGTATCGGTATCATTTATCATGCAAGATCTGCAGAGTGCTACATGCTAACCCTGCCTTTCCAGTAAAATCTTGCCACAAATTATATATCTTGCACACTCCTCACCCCAACAGCTGTTTGTATGTTTGTTCAAAAGCATGTAGGTGCACAGACATCTAAAACAGCTTACTTACCCAACATGAGCTGGATGTGACAATGGAGGCTTTGGCTGATCTAGGACAGGTGATGGTGATTTCTGGGAAATATCACTACAGTTCCTAGGATTTTCTGCTGCAGCTATCACTTCTTCATCTGTATCAGTCTCTTGCTAAGAAAAGAGATACAGTATTATCAAAATACAAAAAATAATCAAATGAAAAAAAATCAGTATAAGTTTTCTGTCTGTTGAACAAAAGGAAAAGGGTTTAATTCCTATTCTGTTGTCATTATCAAATATGTAATCAATTCTGTACTTCTTTTGTATTCTCATTTTAGCAGCTTTCTTCATCTTAGTAATCTTCAGCCTTCGGCTGAAATGAATTTTCAATAAACCATTAATGTTATCATCATCATTATTGATGTAGTAAAATCTCTTAAATCAAGCATTCTAAAAGCTAGTTCCACTCAAAAAAAAAGTGCAGTTTTGACAATAAAGTATTCCGTTCAAAATAAACCAAAAAGTTACAGGCATTCCAATCAAAAACTGGGACTTCTGAGTGGGACTCTCAGAATGCATATTTCAATTTTGTATTGCTTCAATTTCCTTCAGTCTCGTTTCCACCAATATATTTTGATCATTCCTGGTACTGTGTTACTTTTGTCACTAATTTGCTCTTTATACGCTCATATCATGTGCATGTGAAGCAGGAGTAGTACCTTCTCATTTTAAATTTTCCAAAAGAAGGAACAGAGAAGGGGGCCAAGTGAGGATATTCCCTCTAAGGTTTAGTCCTCTGTTCTTAACGCTACCTCATTAGCATGGGAAATGACGAGTATGTATGAAATTTTATTTTCATACATATTTGCCATTTCCCCCTTAGCTAAGTAGTGTTATGAACAGAAGACTGAGCCTTGGAGGGAATATCCTCACTTGGCCCCCCTTCTCTGTTCCTTTTTTTTGGTGGATATGACTATACATAGATATGTCAAAAAGAATTGGCTGATAGTTCTCTGCTCCATGCCTTCAGCCATATCTGATCAATACATGGAGCATCATAGTGGCTCTGGAAACCATTCCGCCTTCCTTGACTGGTGGAGCTGTTCAGACTCAGTGTGGGTGACATGCTGTTTTGATGTAATTTCTCTAAGTTGAATACGGAAATTTGTGATTTAGAATAGTCATATGTAATGTGAGTTACAAGTTGTGTAAAAAAAAAGTCATCTGAGTTTCAAGTTGTTCGTGCTATAGACAGAGAATAAGAATATGTGGACTGAGTTCCAAAAATCCATATGCATGTATGGCAGAAAAGAGACAGCAACTTGGGCTAGGGATAGGAATATGATAGTCACTGCAGTAATGGCTCAGAGTGCTGCCAGCTCTAATCCTCCTGATACCTAGCCTACCACCACTGTCTGCTTACATACAAGATAAAAATAACTTTTACAAATGCGGAATAAGAAATATATTCTTTAAGTTAAGCAGAATAAGCTTATGTGTATTGTTTATCAAAAATATGGTAAAATTATCAAAATTCTAAAATAATCATTCTAATCAATGAACTGAGAAAAAGAATCTTTTAAGAAGCAAATACAGACCACTTCCTCATCTGAATTGACATCAACAGACAGTCCATCATCAGAGTCAGGTTCTTCAACAATTTGCACAGGAGGCACTACCTTTCTTGGACGACCCCTGCAATATAATGTTTCATTTGCAATCAGTCATCAGGATTATAATAGGATGTTCAGAAGGAAGTATTCTGATATCATTAGTGCTATTCTATGAAAACAGAAAGTTTACTGGCATTAAAAAATGACAGTGAACATAATTTTCTATTACAATAAAATCATACATCTATCTTTCCATCATCTTAAATTTAATTCTGTTCCTATCTACATGGATGGATCAAAATCACACAGCCTCAAAGATTACCTAAACATATCTCTGAATTATGTTTTGTGAGCTAAAGTGACTATAGGTTTCTATGTTAAAAGAGTAAAAGCATTTCTTATATTTTCATTTTACAAATCAACAATTTTGCCCACAATAGGGTAAGTCCTCCCCATATTTGAGATGAATGAGGTATGTACAGCAAGTAATCAGCCATGTGAAAATTCCATTTTCATACTTGTCAGTTATCTGCATTAGCATCAGGAATATGTGAAAAACAACCTCATTCATTCATATTCACTATCAATCGATACATAGACAGTTGGTATCTGAGTCTGGGAGGAACTTCAGTATTAATGAAAATATAAGTAATTTAGATAGAAGTAAAGTCATAAGGGGAGAGAGAGATACATTGGGTGTAGTGTGAGTCTGAATGAAGAGAACCTGTAGGAAGTGAAGTGTTTTAGATACATAGCAATGGACAAGGCAGTGAATGCAAGCATGGGAGCTGAAGTGAGCCATGGAGTGGGTAAGGGGCGAAAAGGTTCTGGGCATACTGAGGAATGCCTGGAAAGGGACATCACTCCATGTGAGGGCAAAGATGGGTACTTTTAAGGACGTAGAGGTCCCAACAGTGATATGTGGATGTAAGACCTGGGTCCTAGATGACAAAGTACAAAAAAAAAAAAAGGAATGTGTTGGAAAGGAAATGCTTAAGGACAATATGTGGTATGAGCTGGGTTAAGTGAGTAGGATATGATTAGGTAAGAGAGAGGTGTGGTAGGAAGAGGAGTATGTATGAGAGAGCTGAAGAGAGTGTGGTTAAAATGATCTAAGACATATGAAGAGGATGAGTGAAGAAAGGATGACTAAGTGCAAACACATATCAAAGCTGAAAGAAAATGAAGGAGGAGGAAACCAGTAGGAAAGGTGAAGGATGGAGAAAACGCTTCATATGTTTAGGGCCAGAACATACAGAGGGGTGTAAAGTGTGCAAGGGATAGACTGAATTGGAGCAATGTGGTATACAGTGGGTAATGTGCTAACAGTGTGTTGACCTGGAGAATATGAAGTGGTTTGGGGAAACCAAAGTAAAAATCTGTGGGGTCTGGTTGTGGACAGGGGGCACTAGTTTTGGTTCATCATACATGACAGTCAGAGAGTTGATGTACGCAAATGAGGCCATTTCTTTGTATATTCTTGACACTACCTCATTAAAATGGGAAATGACAAATAGGTATGAAAGAAAAAATAAATATACATTGCAATGAGGGTATTACTATACTATGCCTGCTTCAGGTTACATCACATGAATATTTACCTTTGCAAAGGCAGTATTGTTATCAGATGATGAAAGGGAAGACAGTCTTACTAAAGAACTCCTGATTAACTCACCTATTTCTTAAGTTGTCCACTCCCTAAGAGACCCATTCCTTTAGTTAACTACTCCTTGAGCGAATTTCTTAGCCATCTCATTCTAAGGAAGTTCATTGTTTCCCGACTTCACTGTACAACAGCCTCAAAGTTATAAGCATTCCAGAAAAAGAGGTCTTGGGATTAAAATAACACTATATTGCTGCAATTCCTACTAGATTTCACCTACTTGTGGTAATGCCCCAAGTGAAAAGTCAGCTTCAGCAAGGCAGTATAATTGTCAATGCATGAAATGGAGAAAAATCTCAACAAAGAAATTTTCACTTCAGAGAAGTCCATCATTTTTGTACTACAGACTATAATGCAACCTTTAAGCTGTAAGAGTCCTATAAAGGGGTCTTGGAGTCATCTGATTAAATCTATATCGTATTACTCACTCCTTGAGTGTATACTTCAACTAGGTGACTAAAGTATCTAAATAATGATACAAGGTTAAAAATACTATGCTATGCTAAAGATCAATCACAATTCATGATGCACAAAACCATGCCAGCCTGCTTCACAATAATCAAGTATTCATTCTCAAGCCTTCTACTCTAGGTACATAACTTTCAATACTGAACCAATCCTACTTAAAAGAATATGTACCACAATATATACTAACCGGGGCCTGGGTACACCATGGCCTGCAGAAGTCATATCTATTGAAGATCCTTGACCCCTGCCTCGACCTCTACCTCTACCTCTGCCTCTACCTCTGCCTCGGGATGCTTTCCCTTCCATCAAACTCTCACCTGAAAAGTGTATTTGGCTCTTTGCTAAAATTGCAAGATATGCCTTAGCATATACTGTATATGCAAATATTACCCTGATCACAAAAATCTATGATTTTATGTTACTTGTAAGAGATAGAGGAATTAACTTAATGTGCGATGAAGGTTTAAATGTGCCATCACTTGTTAAGTCATGAATAACAAGAATAAATTCTCAATGACTTGGATGCTAAACTAATACTTCTAAATCAAGAAGAAAAAAAATAGATTTCTGAGAGTATGTTCTTGACTTTTAACTTTCAGACTAATAAAAAACTGCAATATGCATGGTACTGATACAAGTACTATAGGTATTTTGCAATGCTTCACTGAAAATCAATAGCTACCACAGATTCCAAGGTCACTGACAAGCTTATCAGAAAATGCCAGAGCAGATTAAGCACTAAGCAAAGAGACTCTTTACAATATAAATGTAATATGCTTCATGGTCTTTTAAAGTTCAGACCATTAACACATCACTGCCTTCCTATTTCTGAGGAATCCCATGTAGCTGCACTTGACATACCCAAAGCTTTTGATAGGGTGTGGCATTGAGGTCTCACCTCTACGTTCACCTATTTTGGCTTCCCTTCCTCACTTTTCTCCCTCACATCTAGCTTTCTCTGGCCAATCTATCTCTGTAGATATTGATGGATCAGCCTTCCCCAATTTCTCCATCAACAGCAGTGTCCCTCCAGTTCTGTCTTGTCTCTTACAATTTTCCTCCTTTTTTCAATGATTTCCTCTCCTCCACAAATAATCCAGTGCACTTATATGCTGACCATTCAACACTGCATTCATCCACAGCCTTCATTTCTGCTCCCTCTTCTCTCACTTGCTCTGCATCTCATCTTGACACAGCTTCCTCAATAAACTCAGACATCTATAGGATATCTCAGTGTGGTACACAGAATCTTCATTAAGTTTAATGCCTTCAAGACGCAGTTTCTACCCGTCCCTCTGTCATAAACTTCTTACAACTCGTCTCTCCTTTGACGGCTCTGTAATTCCACCTTGACTCAATGAACATAATTGGTATAACTGTAACATCCACTGTTTCTTGGAAACTCCACATTACAGGAATCACTAAGTCTGCCTCTAAGAAATGGGTGTCCTGTTTAGATGTCGAAACTTCTCTTCTGAACAGTTGCTCAATTTATACAAAGGACTAATCCATCCTTTTATGGATTCCTGCTCTCATATCTGGGATGGTTCTAACTCTGCAACCTTCCTTGGCAGAGTTGAGTTGTAAGTGGTCTGACTTGTAAACTATCCCAGGTTCTCTTCCAAACTTGACCCCCTTGCCCTCTTCTGTATGTATTACTTTGGTTTTTGCTCCCAGGAGCTGGCTGCTTGTGTGCCCACACCACGAGCTAGACCATGCAATACTTGGCAAGCTGCTGCGTCACATGATTACTGACTGCATGGCCAACGGCAAATCAAGGGTGGGCCGCTTTGATACCTGCTTCTTTCCCTACATGTTGAAGTTTTGGAACTCTCTACCTTCACATTTCTTCCCCAATAACTATGATCTAGCACATTTCAAAATACAGATTTTTCACTTCCTCTAAAATTTGTAAATATTTTCTTTTGTCTTTTTTTTTTTGTTTCTTAATTCTCTCTATATTTCAATTATGGCCTGGCCTTGGTGAGGACTTTTGTCTGTGACTGAAGCCCTATACAAAAAAGCAAAAAACTACCTAAAGCAACTGAGTGCAAGTATAGGAAAGTTAAAAGACTGTAAAGTTTTAAAGATGGAGCCCATGATTTTAAAACTTCATCCTGTATTGTAAAAAACAGGCAATGATAAATACCTGATATGACACAGAGTACACTACTCCATACAGACTTGTAAGGTTTACAATCATATATTGCAGGATTCACCTACAGTGTCCCAGAGTGTAGCTAAGAGGGGGAAAGATACCTGCTTTAGCCATTTAAATAAATTTTCATTGCCGGATACACCCAGTGAAGACATTTAGTAATGAAATTTGACTGCGGGATGAAACTCATACACTTATGGTGCCCATTATGAAGAGTTTCCACAGAGTTTTAGTTGCTATTATTCACTGTTTAGCCCAGAATAAGTGTTCTGATACCAAAAATATAATTGGAGCACTTAGTAACTATTCTTATTTACTTCATGAAACTAGAACAATGCACACATATAACCTGCTAACAAAGCAAGCATAGTAAACCAGTGCAGGGCATAAGTCTAAACTGATGATAAAGCAAGCATAGTAAAATGAAACTAGATTGTATCAAAGTTCTTTTCCTTTCTTTCATGCTCGTTTGCCATTTCCCATTAGCAAGGTACTGCTAGAGACAGACATAGAGAAAGCCTCATTTGCCCACATATATTTTCTAGCTGTCATGTGTGATGCACTGAAATCACAGCCCATATCCACAACCAGGCCCTACACACTTTTCCAGGTTTTCCCCACATTGCTCTCTGTACATCATATCACTCCAATTCACTCAATCCCATGGATGTCTTTCACCCTCCTGCATGATCAGGCCCAGGGCACTCAAAATCTTTTTCACTCCATCCTTCCATCTCCGATAGTCTTTCCCTTCCCCTTGTCCCTTACATTTATGATACATATCCACTTTGTCAATCTCTCCTCACTCATTCTTTCCACATGTCCAAACTATTTCAGCACACCCTCTTCAGCTCTCAACCAAATTCTTCTTATTGCCACACCTCTCTCATACCCTGTAATTTCTTATTTGATAAACCCTTCTTACACCAAATACTGTCCTCAAACATTGCATTTCAGACATATTTACTTTCTCCTGTACATTCTCATCTATGGCCAATGCCTCATATCCATACTGCACCAATGAGACAACTATAGCTTCAAACATACCCGTCTTTTCCCTCCCAGATAATGACCTCTCTTTCCGCATATTCTTCAATGTTCCTCAGACATTCACCCCCTCATCCACCCTATGAATCATCTTAGATCCCATGTTTCCATTTGCTGCCATATCCATTCCAAGGTAGGTATCTAAACTTAACTTCCTCCAAATTTTCTTCATTCAAACTCACACCTCAACTAACCAGATTCTCTGCATTGCTAAACCTAATAACCTCGCTTTCTCTAACATTTACCTTCACCTTTCTCCTTTCTGAAACTCTCTCAAGCTCAGACACCAACTTCTGCAGTTTCTCACTCAAATCTGCAAACTGCAACATGTCATCACCTTATAACTGACTCATCCTCCAGGCACACACACACCCTCACTCCTCACTGCTTCCAGTAACTTTCCTCCTACACCGTATATTTGTATTAAGAATATACTAAATAAAAATAAGAGACAAATATCAAGGTAAATGATTTGCATTTCTAAACTTAACTCAAATGATGATGAAGACAAACATGAATGACACTACAGACCCTAAGGCTAAAGTAAATATTGCCACTGGAAAAGGCAAATAGTACTGACTAATAATACTGATTATGGAGTTGAAAAGAGAATGGATGCCCTTGAGATGTGTAAGAAGTTTGACTGTGAGGGATTAGATTATATCGAAGAAAGACAAAAATGGGATAATCAACTTGAAATTTTAATTAAGAACACCAGTAATGCTTCAGAAGTTGACATTTTTAGGATATTTTGGATGCAGGGGAAAAAAGCCTGATGATAGACGAGGAAACTATAATCAACTCTGAGAGTCATGATAACTGTAATATAGAACTTGAAAAGAAACAACTGGAAAAAATGAAACTTGCAAGTATGAATATAGGTATCATTAAACAAAATATGTACTAAAAAAAAAAAAAAGGATCATGTGAAATAGTTCATGTGAATAAGCCAGCAAAGGGATAAGGTTGGAGTCGAGAAAGAAGAATGGTTAAAAGACAAGATTGTAAATGGGATCAAGGAAAATGTTATCTGGCAGATAAAAGAAGAAAAGGATGGTAATACAAAACAATATGGTAATATAAAACAAGCAGGGGTTAGTGAGAGGACAAGAGCAAGGGAAGGAGTAGCACTACTCCTGAAACAGGAGTGGTGG
>JAUUDZ010330966.1:0-16105 GCA_032361705.1 Panulirus versicolor | reverse complement strand
CAGCTAGAGACTGAGTGTGAACGAATGTGGCCTTTGTTGTCTTTTCCTAGTGCTACCTTGCGCACATGCGGGGGGAGAGGGCTGTCATTTCATGTGTGGCGGGGTGGCGACAGGAATGAATAAGGGCAGACAGTATGAATTATGTACATGTGTACATATGTATATGTCTGAGTGTGTATATATATGTATACGCTGAGATGTATAGGTATGTATATGTGTGTGTGTGGACATGTATGTATATACATGTGTATGTGGGTGGGTTGGGCTTTTCTTTAGTCTGTTTCCTTGCCCTACCTCGCTAACGCGGGAGACAGTGACAAAGTATAATAATAAAAAATAATGACTGCACCATACATCTACTGCACTTTCATCTAAACTTTCAGTCATCCTCCTTTCATTCTTTTTCCTCTATAAGCTTTTTAACATTCTGTTTGCATATTATGTATTCTTCCCTCTTTTGCTAAAATTCCAATGGTACATTCCTATCATGGAATCTACCATATGACTTTTTCATCTCTTCCACACCATTTCTAATCTCTTATGTCCACAATGTATTGCCCTTTTTATTCCAATATCTCACTACCTTGAATCCCACTAAAAACTTTTAATAGTATTTCTCTAAACATCTTAAATACCTCATTCACACCTCACTCATTGTCTCCTTATGTCTAAACCAATTCAGCACATCCTTTCTACTCTCTTAACCACACTATTTCTATTACCACACATCTCTTACATTTTCATTACTTATTTGATCATACCACCTCATAGCAAATATTATCTCAAACAATTCATTTCTAACACTTCCACCCTCATCCCCACAACCCTATCTATCATCCATACCTCGTATCCATATCATATTGTTGGGAATACTATTCCTTCAAACATACCCTTTTTGCCCTCGTAGAAAACATCCTCTTTTTCCACACTTCTTCAGCACTCCCAGAACCTTCGCCCTCTACCCCATCCTATGTCTCACTTCCGCTTCCATGATTCTGTTGGCTGCCATGTTCATTCCCAGATATCAAAACACTTCATTTCCTCCAATTTTTTTCTATTTAAACTCGCACCCTAACAAACTTGTCCCTCAACTCTGCTTTTACTAACATTCACTTCCAACTTTCTTCTGTCACACATTCTTACAAACCCAGTCACCAATTCCTGTAGCTTCCAAACCAAGTCCGACACCACTGCTGTATCATTATCAAACAAATGACTCACTTCCCAGGCCCTCTCATCCCCCACAGACCATGATATACTCACCCCTCTCTCTGGGACTCTTGCATTTACCTCCCTTACCACCCAATCCATAAACAAAATGGACAACGTAAGTGACATCACACACACCTGCTGCAGACCAACCTTCACTATCCATCCTCTCTCCCTACTTGCACACAAACCTTACACCCTATAAAAACTTCTATCTGAAAAAATATATGATAGTCAATTTACCATATCATTGACATTATTTTATATTGACTGACCAGGTGTGGGGAAACATGCCCCAGTCAAAAGCCATTTTGGGTGAACATATAAAGAAAGATGAAAACAGAAATTAATCAGGGCTCCTCAGCCACTTGCAGATTTGACTTGAAGGTAGAAACATTATATAAATAAGGAAATGCAAAAGGTGGATGAGAATATCAAAGCTTGGCTGTTCAAGATAAGGAGGTACCATTAATTCATGAGAAGCTGATCTCCACACAAAACTTTAGGAAGCAACAAACAGCTGATTATAAGCTGCAAATTTTGAACTGAAGTTAATCCAACCATTCATGATCCAAGAATATGCCAACAGTGCCAATAATTCTTTTGTTATTCTTCTGAATAATTGTTAGTCTTTGCTGATGGTATGTATACATCACATATGTTCCAAGAATCTCTGAGCTATTTTTTCTTAAATCTAAAGACACTCTGGACAATATTCAGTGTGTAATTAGGGGTCTCCTATTCCTAACTCTGTATCTACATTGCAAACCATTAGTCATCAAACAAATGAAATTTGCGATCTTTCAGTCCCCTACGAAATAAAATATAGACAAAATAGTATACAGCACATACATTACTGAATAAACTGCTACGCAGTTTTATCTTTGTAGTCATGATTTTCAAAAGATTTCATTTTCCCCATATCAATCATGAATAGCAAGAAGGCTGCAAATGACTATGTATATATTATATACGTTTCATATTTACCATAACAATCATGAATAGCACGAATAAAACGGCTGGAACTGATGCAGAAACTGAAGCCATTTCGGCAGCATCTGGGGTTGGGAGTTTGATTATGATGCTTCAGAGGTTCATTAAGCAACGAGATGAAAACATGTGAACTACCTCCATCAACCAGCTCAGTTACCCCTGTTCCTGTGTAAAAAATGGTGTAAAACTGACAAAGTTCAATGTCAAAACTTCCCAGATCTAGAAAGCCTTTCACTGATATGAGTGGTATTTACCTAGAGGTATCAGTTTTTCATTTTTGATATCAAGTATAGTTTTTTCCAAAAATTTTCTGCAATTACTTCATAATATATATAATTCAGTATTTTGTATCATCATAATTCATGCTTAAGTGAAAAAATAAAAACCATGGCTTATTTTCCATCAAGGTATTTGTCACTTACCAATACAATCATTTGCTTGTTATATAGCTTTTATCATCATCATGTGATGTATAATGGTTTTCAATCTAATTCTTGAAATTAAGTGATCATTTCAGCTGTTAACCGACTTAGGTGCATGAATCTATATACCATTTATTGGAGAACTTCTTTTTTTCACATACTTTTGCATTTTCTTGTAAATATTTTTTTTCTATCGATGATGGATTTCAAGGAATTTTTAGAGCCAGACCTGCAAAATATGCCTCCTTGCTCACCTCAAATTTTATTTACTCTCACCTTTTGCCATTCTGCACCCAATCTCTCCTGGTGTCTCCTAACACAAGCCTCTTTTCCAAGCCCACTCACTTTCACCACCCTCTTCTCAACCATAACATTTTCCCTATCTATAAAGCCACTATAAACTTTCATTCTCACCTCTATCGAAAAATGGTAAGAGATCCCACCATCTGCCCATGTAAGTACACTCATAAGCCTCTTTAGCATGCCTATAATTCAGTACATAATCCAATAATGCCTGCTCAACATTTAGCTTACCCACATATAATTATGCACAATATGTTCCTGTAATTAATTACATAATCTATTTGTTCATGCTTGTACAAGGATACAAAATCAAATTCATAACTTACAATTCCATCACGTTCAATGGTAGCACGGATCTGTTCTGATCCTGGCGTAATGTGGAAAAGAGTCTTAGCCTTAAGGCCATGGCTCATAGCTTGTTTGACAATAGATGCACAACGACCCATGTCTTCATAGGAGGAATTAGTGCAGGAGCCAATAAGGCCAGCCTTTACTTCAATAGGCCAACCTTTCTCTCTGGCTGTATCACCAACCTACAGAAAATACACATAATTGCATAAAAGAGGAGCAATGGTAATAGTGAAACAACAATTGTAAAGTATTGAAACTATTAAGGAGGAAAGAATATGCAACAGCAAAAAGGTTATAGAGCTTGACTACACTTATCCAAAAGCAGCCTTTTACAATGACTGAAGCTGAAAATCTTTATATTGTAAAATCACTTTTGTCCAAAAATGCTTGAGGAATCCGCTACTTTGGATAAAAAAAATACAGTTTTTAATCTTTCATTCTTTAAAACATTTCCCATGCTTGACTGCCGTTTCTCCTGTTAGTGAGGTAACACTACGAACAGATGCAGAAAGGCTACATCCACTCACATCTATTCTCTAGGTGCAGAAAGGCTACATCCACTCACATCCATTCTCTAGTTGTCTGTCATGTGTAAAGCACTATATCCACAGCTCCCTATCTATAACCAGGCCTCACAGAGCTTTCCATGGTTTACCCCGTGCACTTCACATACCCTGGTTCAGTCTAATGGCAACATATCGACCCCAGGATACAACATTGTTCCAATTCACTCCTATCGCTTGCAAGCCTTCCACCCACCTCACTGCTCAGGCCCCAATTGCTCAAAATCCTTTACACTTCATCCTTTCATCTCCAATTTGGTCTCCCTGTTCTTGTCCTCTTCACTTCTGACACATATATCCTCTTTGTGAACCTTTCCACACTCATTCTCTTCATATATCCAAATCACTTCAGCACATCCTTTTCTGCTCTCTCAACCAAACTCTTTTTATTACCAAACATCTCTCTTACTGTTTCATTACTTAATCGATTAAACCACCTCATATCACATATTGTCCTCAAGCATTCATTTCCAATACATACACCCTCCTCCACACAACCTTATCTATAGCCCATGCCTTGCACCCATATGAATTGTTGGGACTACTATTCCTTCAAACATACTCACTTTTGCCCTCCCAAAAAGCATTCTCTCTTTCCATGCATTCTTCAGTGCTCCCAGAACCTTCAGATATTGCCAATATCTCGTTTAAGTAGAGGATATGTTCTGCAAAAACACAGAGAAAAATGTGATGTGCAAAGCAGCTTCTTGGTCAGCATTGATGGATTCTACCGTTACCTTCACATTATGTAGCTTCTGACGTCAAATAAACTTTTCTCGCAATCTTCTATTTGCTTGAAAATGCTCTGGCTCTGCTATATGGTCTTTTTTTACACAAATACTCATAAATCTTCAGAGCTGAAGCTGAATGTTGGCAAGACTGCTTTTCTTCCTCATTACATGTTCTATATACAATGAGAGCATTTTCTCCATAAGTGGATTTCTAATCCTTGTGGTTACCTTGGCAGACATTGGAGGCGAGTGGACTACAGCATCAACCTTTCTCTGCTTTCATCTTTATGTTGTAGATTCCAGATTCACCAAGGTTGTAAGCATGCCCAAGCACTAATGCTCCCTCAACAGCATTAGTGTACAGTAAGATTTCTAATTTCATTTCTAAGGTGAGAGAGGTTCTCTTCTGTTTAACAGCTGGTTCTGGGGTAAAAGATAATGTTGGATGTTTGGATGCCATATCAACAAACACAAAAACACAGCAAGTTTCAAGAAAATCACGCTATCAAGTATACCCAAATTGCACAGATCTGCATCCAACATTGGGAACTGTGAGACTGACCCTCTGATCAGAATGTAGCGTGCTCCATCCAGGAAACATGCTTACTCCACCCACCAACCCTCACGAAAGTTTTGACACACCTACTATGCTGTGGCTCCCTCATCAGCATCGGTGCACCATAAGACCACTAGCTTTATTTCCTAAGTTACAGAGGTTCTCTTCCCTTTAACTGCAGACCCTGCATAAGAAATGTTGCTAGATATTTGGAAGTCATATTTAAAAAACATAAACATAGCAGGTTGCTGGAAAATCACATCAGCAGGTATATCCAAACTGACAAAGTAGCACATATCCACACACAATAGTGGTAATTGTAAGACTGACCTGCTAGCAGGAATGTGGGGAGCTCCACTTGGCCCATACCTACTCCACTCATCAACCTTCAATGAAGTTTTGGCACACTTTCTACTGGACACACACTTTAAAACATTTCACTTACTTGTAAATAATTCCTATAAAGGAGATACTGACATACATATATATATATATATAAACATAAGCACTACCAAATGCTTCAATCTTATTTTTCTGCTTGCTGATGCCATAAATAGTCTTCATGCTTTCATGCTAATGGTGAAGTCCACCATAAATGCCACCTTGGACTTGCCCTTAGTCAGCCTCCAGCATAACTCCATCTTCTTTTCACGAGTTAAAACTTTCCTCTTGCCCTTCATATAAGATGTAGACAGCCTCGAGGTGTTGTCAGGTAACTGCTAATCATGCCTGAAGGGTAATCAAGGGTGCACAAAACACTCAATGTCCAAGACCAGTAGAGAACACCATGTCAGAAAGTACATGGGAGATAGCAAACAATCACCAGTGCCATAAAACACAAGGTGCTGAGTTGAGTTCACTAATTGCTGCAGTGCAATGTGCACATGATCCGAAATATTTTTGCATAACTTTTTTAACTTTTAAATTTCTTTTGAATATTAGAAGATTGCCAACAGAAACTGAAAAACATACACTGGTATGAACATTTCATTGTATGGTTTTCTGCTGCTTGCCAATGTTTTTTGTTCAATTAATTGCAAATCCACACAGAATTTCTACAGAGCAATTTTCCTATGACTTGCATTTGCCTTGTGGGTTTTGATGATCAAAATTCATTGTGTACCACAAATGCAAATAAATTATCTATAGTGAACATTGAAGAAATCTCCTCCTGATGAGCCAAGAGCCTTGCTTCATAAAAACATATTGCTACAAAAAAGTGTGTTCCTGTATGCATATGATCCATCCAATTAAAAAAACGAAATGGAATTAAAAGATTCACCTTTTACTACCTGTACACATGAATGCCTTTCTTGCCTCAGAGAGGAAGCATCAAGAACAGACAAAAAATAGCCTCATTTACAGAGATACATTTTCTGTGCTGAAACCAAAACCTATTACCCACAGCCAAGCCCCATAAACTAATTCCACAGTTTACCTTGATTGCTTCAAATGCCCAGCTTCAACCTACTGATGGCACAGCAGTGCCCCCCTCCCATACACTGCAATGAATCAATTTATTCTGCTTATTACATGTAATCTCTCCACATAACTGTTCAGACCCCTACACTCCAAAGCCTAATAGATAACACCCATCCATCTCCTTTTAGATCTATCCCTTCCCATTGTTTCCTTCATATTTCTGAACCACTTATGCACACCCTCGTTGACCCTGTCAATCTTACCTCTCTCATGTAGTCATTCCTTATTTTATCAACCTGCCTCACACCTCAGGCATTTCATGTCCAAAACACAGATAGAAAGATAAATAGAACACTACAGATATGCTTCTGTGGTGAAGATCCCAGTCAGTTGAGATCACAAGTGTTGTGAATGACCTATAAGTCAAGTCATGGACCAGCATCATTTGGTACAATATTCTCTCTAAACAAAATGGTTAAGCCATTACTGAGAGACTTACTTCCAAATTCTGCCAATAACAGTCAAAAGCAGATGAGCAGAGCTGGTGTTATGCTGTTGTAAACAGATGAGGGCTAAACTGAGGCTTAGCTTCATATACAGACAATAAAGCATATGCCAATCTATTACACATCCCTAAATTCTAACTGGTTGCCTCTTTACAGCAGCTTGTTGCTGGTAGTGCTAAGTTTATTTACACCGAGTGACTAAATTCTGGGGCTCTCAATTTGGGGCGAATAAAGAACACTGAGTCAACTCTTGAATTCAAAGGTAAACAGCATTTTGCAATGAACATTAAAAAAGAAAAAAAACTGTCTTCATACAATGGAACAATGGAATAAGTAACTACTAACTGCATGAACAGGGTGAGCCAAATCTGGTGTGAAAGGACCATTAATATGAGGTTCCAATTCAGACAAGTTGATTTCAACAAGACGGTCATACGGAGAGCCCTCATCCGCAGTCAGCATTGAGGCATTCTCATCAGCTAGTCTGGCAATACCTTCTCGGCTGGTAGCTACAAGGTAGTCCCTCATGCGGCTATTGTATGGAAAGACTGATGTTGTAGCACCTGTGTGATGAAGAGTATTTTTTGCAGAGCATATCAATTATGTCATCACTAGGTAAATTACAAAGGGAGTAAGGTAAAACAATAAAGATCAGATTAGAACTGGCAGTAAGTCTAACAAAGAAGAAAAAATGTATGAAAATCACAATAGTGATTGGACAATCAATAAAGAAGCCCACAATTGAAATGTGGACAAATGTTGTTTCAATTCAACTTGAATAAATTACTATATATCCCAAAATTTGTATGGGTTTTATCAATAATGACAGTTGGCTAAAATGTTTCCACTGGTATATAAAAAAAATCTACAGATCAAGACTTCCAATATACATGTTAATCATACTTGCTGGGGTTGTATATACAATAACAGCAACATGCTGGATGGGCATACTCCAAGAATTTCTATATTGCAGATATTTGGCATATTCAGAGTATACAATTTCATGTCCACCACATTCACATCTAAAACGTTCTTCAAATAAAGCAATGGAATTATACAAAATGAGGTTTTTATATACCAAATAGTCTTTCAGAAGAGTTCACACCAAATTTCCAAAAGCAGGATTTGCATGTACATGGCAACTTTATTTACCAAAAAGTTGCTTATATACTCAGTCTGAATCCACACTTACACTAGTGCATAAAATTACTTGTTTAAAATAAAAACATTCATTTCATACTTCTCTGGAATATCTTAAAAGCCTATCAAATTATAAAACAATACAAAAAAATTAGTGAAGCATGGAAAAGAATTAAGACACTAAGATGAATAAAAAGGAACTTGTATTAGGTTGTCAGTGAATCATGGAAACTGCAGCATACAATGCCACTACCACATGGTACTTAATTTTTTATTCTTGTTTGCCATTTCCTTCGCAGTGAGGTTGAGACAGGAACAGATGAAGCTAGTCTTACTCATATCTACTCTCTAGTTGTCACATATAATGAACCAAAAACTAGATCCCCTATCCACAACCAAGCACCACAGGCCTTTCTATAGTTTCCCCAGATCACTTTATATGTCCTGGTTCTACCCACTGATGGTATGTTGCCCCCTGTACACTGAACCATTCCAATTCACTTTATCCTGTGCACATCTTACATCATTCTACACATTCTGGCTTTAACCCCGCAAAACATCTTTTACTCCATCCTTCTATCTCAAATTCAGTCTCCACCTTTTCCTTGCTTCCTACACCTCTAACCCATACATCCACCTAAGTCAGTCTCCCCTTGCTCATCCACTGCATATAGCCAAACTATTTGAGCACATCTGCTTCAGCCCAACCATATTCTTGTGATTACCACACTTCTCTCATACTCTTGTTTCTTACTTGACCAAACCTCTTCACACCACATTCCTTACAATTCTACCATCCTGTTCTTTTTGATTTTGGTTCCTGCCTCAAATCCATGCAACACTGTGGGGTCAATTATGCCATCAAAAATATTCATCTATGCATTCAGAGACAGTGAGGGTTGACAAGTTAGTTGGGATATAAGTTTGAATGGAGAAGAATTGGAGGAAGAACTGTTTCAGATATCTGGGAGTGGACTTAGCAGCAAATGGAACCATGGAAGCAGGGTGGGGGAGGGGACAAAGTTTCTGGGAGCGATGAAGAATGTGTGGAAGGAGAGAACATTATCATGGAGAGCAAAAATGTGTGTTTGAAAGAATAGTAGTTCCAACAATGTTATATGGTTGCAAGGCTTGGGCTTTAGATAGGGTTGTATGGAGGAAGGATGAGTTGGAAATGAAACATTTGAGGACAATATGTGGTGTGAGGTGGTTTGATTGAGTAAGTAACGAAAGGGTAAGAGAAATGTGTGGAAATAAAAAATGTGTGGTAGAAAGAGCACGTGTGCTGAAATGGTTTGGACATATGGAGAGAATGAGTGAGGAAAGGCTGACAAAGAGGATTTATGTGTCAGAGGGAACAAGGAGAAGCGGAAGACCAAATTGGAGTTGGAAGGATGGAGTGAAAAATTTTTGAGCAATTGGGGTCTGAACGTACTGGAGGGTGAGAGGCATGCAAGGAATAGAGTGAATTGGAATGATGTGGTATACCTGGGTCGATGTGCTGTCAATGGAACGAACCAGGGCATGTGAAATGTTTGGGGTAAACCATGGAAAGGTCTGTGGGGTTTGGATGTGAATAGGGAGCTGTGGTTGTGGTGCATTACACATGACAGCTAGAGACAGCATGAAAGAATGTGGCCTTTTTTGTCTGTTTTCTTGGTACTACCTCATTGAAGCATGGGGTAGTGATGCTGTTTCCTGTGGGGCTGGGTAGTGCCAGGAATGGATGAAGGCAAGCAAGTATGAATATGTACATGAGTATATATGTATATGTCTATGTGTATATGTTGATATGTATATGTATGGGCCATTCTTTGTGTTTTGTTTTCTGGTGCTACCTCGCTGATGCGGGAAACGGCGATCAAGTACAATAAATATATAAATAACATGTTTGTTGAGTATGCTGGATAAGTTGTATGGGAGGGTATCGATTGAAAGGGTGAAGGCATGCACAGGGCATCAGACTGGGGAGGGCCAGTGTGGTTTCAGAAGTGGTAGATGAAGTGTGGATCAGGTATTTGCTGTAAAGAAAGTGAGAGAGGAATACTTAGAAAAATGGATGGATTTGTCAGTGGCATTTATGGGTATGGAGAGAGAGAATATGACAAGGTTGATAAAGATTCTTTGTGAAAGGTCTTAAGAATATATGGGAGGAAAGCAAAGAGAAGCAGAGATTTTTCTTATCAAGGGTGTATGGCTTGTGCATGAGTAGGAAGAGAGGGGAGCAAATCGTTTCAAGGTAAGGTTGGTTTGTAGCAAAGGTGTGTGATGTCACGATGGATGTTCAGTTTGTCTGTGGATGGGATGGTGAGGGAGATAAGAACGTATCGGAGAGAGGGGTGAGTATGCATTCTTTGGTGGATGAGAGGGCCTGGGAAGTGAGTCAGGTGTTGTTTACTGATGATATAGCATTGGTGGCAGATTCATGTGAGGAACTGCAGGAGTTGGTGTCTGAGTTTGGAAGAGCATGGGAAAGGAGAATCTGAGAGTGAATGAGTTTATAATAAAAACAAGGCTATCAGGTTCAGCAGGATTGTGCGATAGGTTAGCTGGGGGGTGTGAGTCTGAATGCACAAAAATTGGAGGAAGTGAAATGTTTTAGATCTCTTGAAATGGACATGGCAACCAATGGAACCACAGAAGTGGAAGTGAGTCACAGGGTGGGGTAGGGGTCGAAGGTTCTGGGAGTGCTGATAGCACTGACGAACGTGTGGAGAGAGAGAACGTTATCTCGGAGAGCAATAATGGGTATGTTTGAAGGAAGAGTAGTTCCAACAATATTATATGGTTGCAAAGCATGGGCTATAGATGGGGTTATACGGAGAAGGGTGGATTTATTGGAAATGAAATGTTTGAGGACAATATGCAGTAAGTAATGAAAGGGTAAGAGATGTGTAGTAATAAAAAGTGTGTGGTTTGGGAAACAGAAGGGGGTGTGTTGAAATGGTTTGGACATATGGAGAGAATTAGTGAGGAAAGGTAGACAAAGAGAATGTATGTGTCAGGGGTGGAGGGAACAAGGAGAAGAAGACCATAATGAAGGTGAAAGGATGGAGTGAAACAGATTTTGAGTAATCAGGGCCTGAACATGCAGGAGGGTGAGAGGCGTGCAAGGAATAGAGAGAATTGGAACAATGTGGTATCCCAGGGTCTATGTGCTGTCAATGGACAGAACCAAGGCATGTGAAATGTTTGTGGCAAACCATGGAAAGGTCTGTGGGGCCTGGATGTGAATAGGAAGTTGTGGTTTTGGTGCATTACACATGACAGCTTGAGAGTGAGTGTGAAGTAACGTGGCCTTTTTGCCTGTTTTCTAGTGAAAAAGGGTGGTGCCGGGAAGGGATGGAGGCAAGCAAGTATGAATATATACATGTGTATATATGTATATGGCTGTGTTGTGCATGTATGTCTATGTATGTATACTGTATATCTTGATATGTATATGTATGTGTATGGGTGTGTATGTATATGAGTAGATGGGTTTTTCTTTGTTTCCTGGCCCTACCTTGCTGACATAGGAAATGGCGATCAAGTATTATAATAATAATAATAATATACATACAAGTATATGAAAACTTAGAGCAGAACTTTCATCAATAAGGCAACTTTGGCATTGGCTGGGGCCAAAAAAACTACTGTGGAAACAAGTGTTTACTTGAACCAAATTTACTGAATGCTAGTCTTTCTTAAAAGAGCAATTAGTGATATGAAGTAGGAAGACCAGCAATTGTCTTTCTGTCTTGGCAAAGTAGCACTGGGAAGAATATCCTCATTTTCACATAGCCATTCTCCAGTTGCCATGCATACTGTATAGAAACCAGAGACTACCTTCCTCAGTTATGACACACAGACTACTGCTTTCTGAGCATTGGCTCAACCCATCAGCAGTATACTTCTCATGTGTGATCAGACTAATATGAGGGTCTAATATGAAATCCCAAGGCAATTGCATGGCAATTTAGTCTGGCAAGGTGAAAACCCATTAAAATTGAGTTTGGGATGCAATAGAATAATTGCCCATTAGTTCCCAAATGCAGTCCAGATCACTTGATCTTAGTCCATGAGGCTGGGCATCACCTCAGAGCACATTTTTCTTAATCTTATTCACTTATAATGTTCTCTCTGCAAACATACAAAATTTTACACTGATTTTCAATAGTTTAAAATCCCCTCTTCCACCCTGTAACTCACCACATCCCTATGGATCCATTCTTTGCCATGACCACTCCTAAGTACTTACTCTCACCACTTAAACACACTAAAACCATCCTGTCTCACTCCCTTGCTACATCTTATAAGTTTGCTTTTGCTAACATTTGCTTTAAGCTTTCTTTTTACACACTCACCTAAGTTCTAATGCCACATTCTAGAGTTTCTCTTAGAAGTCTGTAAAATACCAGCTGCACCAGTCAGATGCAGTGTTGTTAAGGTCAAGATGGTGCTGGCAACACTGCCATCACTATTGCTAGAAACACCTCCTGCCCCACCTTGACCAACTTTCCTTGAAATAATTCTCAATATGATCCAAAGATAGATAATCATCATCATCAATTTAGGATCATCTTGGTTCCCTTATTCTAGCTAAATGCTGCTTAATTTCTTTCTAAGTCAAGAAAATGTACACTCATTTGCATGGTGGGGGATGACTAACTTTGGGGAGAAATTAACGTGCACTGCAAACTCGGCAACGATCCATTCTGTTGGGTGGCTTTAAAATAAAAGCATAAAACTTTATGGGTAAATTACACCGAGAGGAATCACTCATCTCATATAAATATCCACATACAGGAGTTAGGGGTTTAAGCACTCACAAAACCAATATCAACTTACCAATTTCAGCACCCATGTTACAGATTGTTGCCATGCCTGTGCAAGAAATGGAATCAACACCAGGTCCGAAGTACTCTACAATTGCTCCTGTGCCACCTTTCACAGTAAGAATACCAGCAACCTTGAGTATGATGTCTTTGGGTGAAGTCCATCCACTTAGTTCACCTGTAAGTTTCACACCAATTACCTGTAATTAGAAGGGATAAGTTATATAAAATGCTGAGAAATATCTCGTATATCATATTTACAATAAAATGTACTATTAAAGTTATATCTACAATCAAATGTACTATAGCAGTTTTGAGTTTCATTTTGTCAAAGCCTCTGATAATTCTGAATACTTGTATTAGATCACCTCTTACCCTTCTTTTCTATGCTAAACAGATTCAAGTACTTTAATCTGCTCTCACATGATTTATTTCTCAGTCTAGGAATCATCTTGACGCTGTACTCTCTCCATTCCATCAATGTTTTTTTTATTTACGTTGGGAGACCAAAACTGAATATAATTTTCAAGATACCTACACCCCAATAAACTGTAAAAAGTAACGATGATTTCCCTGGACTTTTATTCGAAGGCCCTTCCTATAAATCCAAGAATTTTGTTTCCTCTTTTCACTGCTTGTGTGCACTGCTTATTTGGTTTTAGCTTCCCCATCTTGCACTCTTTCCAAATGCCCAAACCATCGCAAAGTATCAAGCTTCACCCAGTATAACACTCCACAATTCATTCTCTTTCTTTGCATTTTCTGTCATACCAAATCTCTTATACATCCCCTTATTACTTTCATGCCATTTTTTTCATTACTAGATCAACCCTCTTCAAGCACATAACGGCTTCAAACATTTCACTGCCAACCAATTTACCTTATTCCATACATTCTCATCTACAGCCCATGCCTTTCATCAATACAACATTGTTGGCAATACTATACCTTTAAACATACCCATTTTTGTCCTGGATATTGACCTCTCTTTCCTAAAATTCCCTAATGCTCCCAAAAGTTTTGCTCTCTCACCCACCTTATGACTCAGCTTCCACTCTTACATCAACAGTCATGTCCACTCGCAGATATCTAAATTAATTCACTTACTCCAAATTTTTCCATTCAAACTCACATCTAAACTAACCTGTCTCTTTGCAGAGGAAAACCTGATAATCTTGCTTTTACAACATTTACTCTCAACTCTCTCCTTTCACACACTCTCCCCAACACAGACACCAACTTTAGCATTTTGTCCCTCAAATCTGACACCAGTCCCATGTCATCAACAAACAATTACTGACTGACTACACAGGTCCTTTCACCCCCAACAAAATACATCCCTGTCCCTCTCTCCAAAAACCTTGCATTCACAGATCCACCATCATCTTGAACCATTCACCCTTCTTTCTATGCACTCAAACCCGTACCTTACTCTCTTGGTAAGAATTCCTCACCGCTTCAAATAGTTTTCCTCCACATCATATATTTGTAACACTTTCCACAAAGCATTTCACTCAACCCTATCATAAGCTTTTTGCAGATCTATATTGCCATGTATAGATTCATCTGTTTATTCTCATCCACATTCTATAAAGCAAAACTTGATGCACACATCTTCTACCATTCCTGAAACCACATTGCCTTTCCCCAATCTGATGATCTGTGCATATCTTCACCCTCTCAATCACTACCCTCCCACACAACTTAACCAGGTACTCTTAGTGAACTTATAGCTTTGTAATTCAAACACTCATCTTTGGCCCCCTTGCCTTTATAAAGTGGCACTGCAGGTAACTCTTCATTTATTCAAATTTGATTCAAGCTATTTTTTGAATAATGTGCACAGTACATTTACACCTTTTATGAATTTACATGAGCTTTAGTTTGGAAAAACTTAGTCATCACTGAACTGGCAACGCAGTGGTGTGAAGCTGCTGGTGTCGTGATAGAAGCCCACATATGCAATGCATGAATACGGTTAGAGTCACAAAGTGCTACAGTATTGCGTTGCATTATACTGTATATAAGATGTGTTTTGCCCGTCATTAAGCCAACAAAGCATCTTTTAAGTTCTCCAAGCACTAGTGGAGCTAATAAGCATAAGGTCATCACCAACGAGGTTAAGATGGACGTGCTCAAAAGTTATAAGGGAAGTGAAAGAACAGGTGACATTATGTGTGCCCTTAGACTTAGTGAATCTACTTTATGAATTATTCCTGAAAGTTGAGAAAAGAGCAAGGATCATCGCATCTAAGATCTAGTATTCCCAAAGATCGATTATGGTTAGAATGGAATGAATGTTGAGCACATGGATCGAACACCGACCTCATGAAAATGTTACCATCAGCATACTTGTGATACAAGCAAAAGCCTGTTGTAAATATGATGGCCTGGCTGTGGATGAAGGATCAGCGAAGACACTTCAAGCAACTCTGTCCTGGCTAGTTTGTGAATTTTAGGAAATGGTACAATTACCACATCTAAATGACCGGTGAGACTACTTCTGCTAATGCCACTATAGCTGAAAATTTCCAGGAACCCTCAAGACCATTAAAGAGGAAGGTGGTTATTCTCCTAAACAGGATTTTTAATGTGGATGAGACTGGTTTATTTTGGAAGAGTATGCCTTCGAGAATGTATATTTCCAGTGAAGCAAGGAATACACCACAATTCAGTTTGTTATTTTCTGCTTTTATCAAAAAATTCATTGTACCATAAGCATATCAAAGTATTTGTATATTTCCTGGCATGTGTATATGGTAGTTTTTCAATGGTATAATACTCGGTACTGCCTTATTCCCCTAATCTCAAACAGTATCTAATGTAAGCAACCATTTTCAGGGATTTAACCACTGTATAAATTGAGAGGTCCCTCTATACACGTGGTCTGCCAATCCTCAGGCACCATACCAAGATCCTTATGTATAATGACAACACCAACTAACCAATCAACAACACAGTCATCTCCTTTCGAAAGAAATTCAGCTGCAATACCATCCACATTTCATCAAATGGTGTAGTAAAGAACATACCTTTGGGCACTTGAGCTCCCATGGTATATCAGCCATTACATCAACAGCATCAGCCCCACC
>JAUUDZ010330855.1:0-16106 GCA_032361705.1 Panulirus versicolor | reverse complement strand
ATATATATACATACATATTCTCTAGGTTTGATTTGTCACAATATATCCTCTATATAATGTCTGGAACCTGAATTTAATAAGGCATATAAGAATATTATTATGTCTAAAATTAGAATAACTGACAACTTGTGTCTCTTTTGAACACATCTTGCTGATCAATCTATAACCATATCTAATCATTTATGGAAAATATCAAGAATAACATAGTTAATACATAATATACTTCTCTCTCAGGGAACCGAACAATCTATTTGTCTTACTTACTGGAGTAAAATCATCAATACAGTCACTAAATGTATAAACAACAGTGTTGTAGGTACCCCATAATACAATAGTTGTATTTCATCACTAACTTAACCTAGAATCACTTGAGTTGGTTGACAGTAGAGAGCAGAGGGTTGAGTGGTTGTCAGGTGGCCAGACTCCCGGTCTGGGGTCAGACCAGCCTGAGGAAAACGTGACAACGAAGTACAGGCAGTGGGTGTTGGAGGAGAGGTGCTGCCCTGCTACAGATAGACAGGCGGTAAGATAGGAGAGACATGATCAAAATAGGTGGACGAAGGTATAATAAAAGGTAAGACGGATTAGCTGATAGACAAGGGAAATAGATGCAAGAGTGAGTGAGAGAACAACTGTCACAGGATGCCACACAACATCAACCTTAAGGAACAAAGTGGTCAGTTTGCACTCTTGGTGTTTCGATGGTTCGTCTCCAATGTGTTTGTCTCACGCTTGATGCTGCCTAATGTTTCTTTTCCAATTCATGTTACTTTCATGATTATCACATGTTTTTGTGGCTATCATTACATTTCACTTTCCCTGTATCTTTTATTACATGACTTTACATCATTCAACCCCCCTATAAACAAGAAGGACGCAAGGCATCATTGAACAAACGTAATTAGTGTAATTCTATTATGCTCTTTGCTAATTAATTATCATACCCAATGAACTTGAGTAGCCCTGGACTGAATTTCACATATTATGAAATGTAACAACTGGTTTTGTTTATCTGGTCCACGTGGGGTGGATGTGGCACCACTGTGTTTGTTTACTAACATCAACGGAGACACGAGAACCTCTGGTTGCCATGTGGTCAGCATACATCCTACTCTCAGTTCCAGAGGAATAATACTTGACTAACAATTTACATTCTGTACATTCTAATTCCTCTTCTACGAATGTGAACACAGTTATAACACTCCCTAGAGAAATTACCAATTATATCTTACATTCAGTACACAATAATACCATCATAAACATATTCCTATACACAAATAAATTCATCTTTCGTATTCTTTCATTTACTTCGTCATACTTAATCATGGATTAGAAGCTAATGTATGGCGGTCACTGGAAATTAGCACCACACACAAAGTAATTTAATATGGTTCTCACGAGGAAAGGTAAATAACTTGCATATATTACCCTTAAATTATCTCAGATATTGTCTAAACATGATGATATCTATATTTTGGAACGGTGTTAAAACTGTTGTTGTTGTTGTTGTAGTGGTGATAGTGGTGAGCGGGGCTGGTGATGGTGGTTAGGGGAGCAGGTGATGGTGGTGAGATGTGGTGACAGTAGTGGTAATGATGGTGGTTATAGTGATGATGATGATGGTGTAGATACGGATGGTGATGATGATACTAGTGTTGGTGATGGTGATGATAACACTGCTGATGGTAGAGAGACAGCGGTGGTGATAGTAGTCTTGTTGGTGATGGTGATAATGGTAATGATTCTGGTGATGGTGATAATGGTAGTGATACTGGTGATAATGGTAGTGTGATGGTGATAATGGCGGTGGTGATGGTGATAATGGTGGTGGTGATGGTGATGATTATGGTTGTCAAGAAAGTGTTGTTGTTGTTGTTGCTTATGTTTGTGGTGTAAATGGCAATGTTTCCTACAGTTGTTAGTGTCTGGGTTGTTACAGGACGCTAACAAAAATAGAGAAATCACTAGTATCAAACCTAAACAGCGGTCGACATGTTGTGTTTATGTAACCAACCAACATACGGTTATACACTACTGGTTAGGTTTTTTCTGGTTGTTCTTCCAGAAGCTCATAGTTTCCAAAGCTTGGAATGGTCGTTGCCGAACACCTGCTTCCCTCTGATTGGTCATTGCTGAACATTTATTCTCTCTTATTGGTCGAACTGCAAATGCTCAACCGGTCATGTTGCAGCGCCCTCACTGGCTGGCTGGCGCAGCCACCTGCACGACCAGAGGAACAACCAGAAACTACATCTACAACCGAAGGCGCACTGACGCCCTCAGGTCATCGTGCGGTTGTGGCGAGCAACAGGTCCCGGGATGGTCCCGGCCTGGCCTGGGGTGGGCGTGGCCTGGCCTGAGATGGTCCCGGCCTGGCCTGAGTTGGGTGTGGCCTGGCCTGAGATGGGCACGGCCTGGTCTGGGGTGGGCGTGGCCTGGCCTGGGGTGGGTGTGGCCTGCCCTGGGAGGGGCGTGGCCTGGCCTGTGGTAGGTGTGACTCGGCCTGGGAGGGGCGTGGCTTGGCCTAGGGTGGGTGTGGCCAGGCCTAGGATGGGCGTGGCCTGTCTCGAGATGGGTGTGGCTGACGTCACAATTTTGACGTATCTGTAAACGATCTATGACGTCAAACAGTAAATGAAAACCATGCAGACGCTTAATCAACGCCATGCGGGCCCCTGATCGACGCCACATGGGCCCCTGATCGACGCCACTCGGGCCCCTGATCAATGTCACGCGGGCCCCTGATCGACCCCACGAGGGCCCCTAATGGACGTCACGCGGGCCCCTGATCGACGTCACGCGGGCCCCTGATCGACGTCATGCGGGCCCCTGATCGACGCCACGCGGGCCCCTAATGGACATCACGCGGGCCCCTGATCGACGCCACGCGGGCCCCTAATGAACGTCACGCAAGAGTCTTTGGATGAGAATGTTTCTCAACAGTCATGTGTCAGCACAGTATACTGCTGACAGTCTGGCAGTCATATGTCAGCACAGATACTGCTGACAGTCTGGCAGTCATGTGTCAGCACAGATACTGCTGACAGTCTGGCAGTCATGTGTCAGCACAGTATACTGATGACAGTCTACAGTCAGGCTCGGACTGACGCCTGGGGGTCGTCACCATCACCCCTGGCCTTCACACATCAAGCCAACTAATTTCCGCCAGTTAATTGAAACTTAACCCAAGACGCAGATGAATATGGTGTGCATTAAACCCGGATTACAGGTGTAAAGGGAGGTCATGGGTCACACACCAGGTTACAGGTCATGGGAGAGGTCATAGGTCACAGAGTACGTCAGATGTCATGGGATACTTCAGAGGCAGTAAGTCTAGGGTCGCAGCACATGACAGAGGTCATGAAGAGGTCAGAGGTCTTCAGACCGACGATTAAAGGTCATGGATATGGTCAGAGGTCACTGGTCTAGATATTGGTCAAGACACTGCTGAGAGGTCAAGGTAACAGGTCTGTCAGAGGTCATAAGATTGCCAAGAGGTTATGGTTCTAGGCAGAGGTCATAAGGATGCTTACAGGTTACGGGTTTGGCTACAGGTCACGACAAGGGTCAGACTCAAGAGGTACATAAGAGGTCAGGGGTCAAATTAATGCAAAAAGTCAAATATCGAATGAATGTGAGGTCACAACTGGGAGGTCACACAGCACCAAAAGTCACACAAAAAAGAGGTCACGAGGCAGGTCATAGGCTGCAGGGTAAGTCAGAGTTCACAGGTCGGGTCAGATGACAGAGAGCAACCCAGAGGTTAGGGAGGAGGTCACAGGTCACGAAGCAAGCCACAAGCCACAAATTAGCCAAGAGGTCTCAGGGTAGGAAAACTTTACAGGGTAATTCAAAGGTCACAAGGCTTACCACAGGTCATAGGACATGTCAGAGGTCAGGGGCGGCTAAAATCTCACGGGGGCAAGCTAAAGGCTACAGGTCACGGGCCAGGTCAGAGGGAGGTCACGGGGAGTTACGGGACATGTTGCTCTGAAGACACGTCCTCGACGCGTCAGTAAACATGTATATACTTTAAAACTATGCTGGACATATTCGCTACGATCTCGAGAAAAATATATCATCTAGATGTACAGAAAACGTTGGCTGGGTACGTCTCGACCCGTCAGGAGGCGGGGCACCGTGGACGTGGGCTGGGTCGTATTGGTCACATGAACCGGCCGTCCACCAATCACAGACTTCCAACAATGTGACGTCACGGGGAGATCATTCAACTGCTGCTAATCTGGACCAATCACTGAAGGTGAGTGACGTCACGGGACTGAGTAGGGAGGTCCGTGATTGGCTGCTGGCGGTCACAAAGACCAAGAGGGATATTCGGAATTTAAAAGCTATATGGAATGTCGTGGGTGATGGCCTGGTTATGCCTCTCATTCATAGAAAAATATCTAAGCCTGTCTCAGTGGTTAGACCAGCCATGAGCCCGGCAGGTAGATCCTGTGACTTATTTTCCTGATGTATTAACGAACTGAAAATCATGGCAAGTACCTTAACGTTCCTGACTTCTTGTTTACATACAAAGGTAATGTAATTTGGCAATAAATTAATTATCAAATGTGAGACTTGTGTTTCTTAAAAATCATCTGATTGGCTGAGTAAGTTTCTAGATTTACACCAATCAACCGAACGACAGAGATAACGAGTCAGTGTATAGCTTATCTTATCCAGCCGATACCTTCATATAGCGAGAGGCTTAGATACTGACCCACTGTTGCCAAGATCTGAGCTAACTAGACTAACGTATGTCCTATATCTTCCTACAACGGTAAAGAACTCTTTGGTATAAGCTAATATCTGTTAAGCAGGTACACACTTCATTTTGATTGCATACATATATATATAATCATATATGTATATATAAACTATATATATTTAATCTATATAACAATTTATGCATAAGACATATACCATACACGTAGCGGTTTTTCCAAAGCAAGAAAGGAAGTTATCTCTCACAAAGCAAGACAGGAAGTTATCGCTCACAAAATATGAAGTATATAGACCAGAGATGACGTCGTTCATTCATATGGAAGGTTCTACGAACGGATCTATGATCGTACTACATGGTCTGGCACGTCTACATCTACTGTATTATACAGTAAATGGTTTGACACCAGCCACTACTTCAAAATACATCGAGGGGCCGCTGGGATCTACATGTTCTGCTTCAAGCATACACACCTCATCTCACCTCTCTCATAATTACCTCTCTGAACTCACGACTGAAGATAAAGATGAACCTTTATTTACTTCAGACTAAAACCTCAGATTGAACAAAGGACTCAAATTGAACGTTAGACTCAGCCACGTTCACACCTCAGACTAAACCCAACATTGAGTCTTGACGTTATTCCAGCAAGAGTCAGTCAGAAAGTTACCCCAACATGGTATAAACATAATAAGGAAGACAGTTCTTTTAGACTTGTTCACGACACTAACCTCAGTACAACACTTGCTCCAGTTGTCCTCCAGACTTGTGATGGCAGTCGCAGAGAAGCCTCCTGACTGCTGGATCTACCAGGTATCATCACCAGGATCGGTACCTTTCTCATCCGTGTTCAAGCGGGGGCCAGACAGACGGATCCTCAACTTGTGTAACATAATACAGCAGTCACCTGGCCCGGCCTGTGAGGAGGATTGTCAACTTGGTGGTAACCACGAGCACAACAGCAGCTTGTGTACAGTACGGGTCTTGTGGACAGACACGATGTCAGGCAGCAGGAACACTTCTTTGGTCAACATTCCCCGCCGTGTCTCCATGATGGCACTGAGCAATGATCAAATCCAGCCGGTACAATGGTCGCTCCTGGTCGTTGTTTAACGTGGCATAAATTCCAGCCCATGATCTTGCTGGCTGAGGTCTGCCTGAGGAAATACTTGGCGGTCGAGTAAGTCTGGTGTTTCTGTAACATGGACTCCACCGTGGCCTGGGGATCCCAGTGTTAGATCCAGGTCTCAACCTCTGGAACCAGACTGGAAGTGAAGAGTTGGTCATATTGTCTTACTACAGTTCCAGCAGGTAGCAACTTGAGGGTTCTGGGCAGCCATCATGCACAGTATCATGCATGTATGATGGATGCAACACTTCCATGTGAATCTGGAACTTTAGGTCTGATTCCATCAACTTAACAAGTTGATCCGCCAGACTAAAGTTCCAAACTTGGGCCACAGTTGCCTCATCAGTGGCACCTGACGGCCTTCCTGACCAGTGGTCGTCCTCATGGCTCTCATGATGGCCACGTCTGACCCGTCATATGACCGTGGCAGGTGAAGGGTCACCGTGACCCCACAACACAAGTAACCTCGTCAGACACCTGCAGGACAAACATCATAACACAGGCTCTACATGACGGACGCTCTGATCCTCAAGGTTGTGACTATTCATAATATTCTCAGGTATGAAACTTCTCATTTCTGTCAAGAACTCTTAATAATGCCACATAATATGTTGACAACCTTAATGATCCTGGACGATGACTTTCCTAAAGCTTAACGAACCAACCGTCAACCTCGTTAATTATCCAAAGTTCAACATTCATGACACACAGACAACAGAAGTGTGTCACACCTTACACCCGACCCTTGGATGTGGGCTTAGACTGAAGCCTGCACTGGCCTCGGTCTGTACCTCCTCTGAACACAAGACTAAACCTGAAGCTGAACCTCGTGGTCAACCTTCAATGTGAACACAAGACTGAACGTCATAAAACCCAAGATTTACCTATGACGAAATCCAGAACTTGAACCTGACTGAATCCCACAGTGAACCTCACTCAGGCTGAACCCTATTGTGAGCACAACTGAATCTTGAATCACATGAATCAGATCGTGTCCAGCTGCCTCGCGAATCATCACAGAAATTACCTCACGAATAGTTGAGACACGCACTGGATACGAACCACACACGGATCGCATACGAAACCTAAGACTATGAACTTTGAATCATGCTGAACACTACAACACGAACCACACACACACACACACACACACACACACACACACACGGGTTGTACAGAAAGTTAGAATTCGTACGGCAACAGAGATGCCATAGAGTTGTAGAACTGGGCCAGTACAGGTACCATAGACATCTATGCTTCACACAGGAGAGTAACACAGAATCACACACCAGTTATTTAAACACTGCGTTTGAAAAATGGCGTCTTGTATATTATGAATACAACAGATGTATATGTGAAAATATGGCCCGAACGGTGGTAGCACCACACCCTAGAAATAGATAGAGAGAGACAGCTCTACTGTGAACTATCTCTACGCACGTCCCATGTAAACTAGGGTCTGGGGTTACAGTCTACTGAGGGTTACGTCTGTTGTACTCAACAGGCTGGATGAGCCAGATCTCTAAAATTCTATCTTAAAATAAGTTTATACACACCAATGGACAATATATGGAGCCATAGCGTTCATTGTAGCATAAAAAATATACAAATCTGTTAAGGAATATTTTCATAGCGTCTTTGCCATAGAGCACAAAGGTTACAAGGGAAAATATAGATGTCTTTTAAAAATCATCTGCAAAACTGACAGTCAGTAAAACAGTGAAACTGTGACTGTCAGTGAAACATAGAGAGACGGTCAGTGAAACACAGAAAATCTATTTCACCAAATTCTTGCCATTCTGTGTCTCACTTACACTTTGTGATCTTCTACTTCATCTGTATCTTCCACTTCAGTGTCTGTAAGATCACATGAACATCGTCTTCACTTACATAGTCTTAACATTTCAACATCACGGTCTGCACATAATGACCGTCCAAACATCTCATCAAATCTTCATCTAAAACATCTTCAAACATGCCATCTCCTGCCTACAACGAAGCTACACACATCATGCATCATATACCCCACTAAACATCTGCATCTCTTTACATCATCAAAGAAACGAAACATCGTCATGAATTTCCTCTCTAACATCACTGCCTCCTCTCTCAACATCTTAATGTTGACTCGCTAATATGCACCTTACACATCGTTTTCTTTTAACTTTACTACCATCATCTTGACGGATTATCATAATTTATATAACCTTTATGGATTTTAGTTACTGGAACCGATTATCAGGATTATGTGAATCATCGCATTGGGATTATCATTGTATGGATTATCATGGGAACGCGAATCAACACGATGTGGATGGCTGAGGTATGGATTATCAAGGCATGGGATATCAGTCGTGGATTATCAAGGTATAAATTATCACAGTGTGGAGTACCCAGGCATGAGTGGTCAAGGGCAATGTAATATTGAAAAGGTGTCTGAATTATCATGTACAAATTATCATTTACAGATTATCAAATGGTGTATGACTAAGATAGGGATTATCAAAATATAGATTGTCAGGTTGTATAAAGGCGTGGATTATGAAGATTAGGAAAAATTGCCAAGGTAGAGATTATTATGAATCATCAGTGTACATATCAACTAACATGAACTACTGAGTCCCTCCTAAAAACAATAAATACATAACTCTGATAACTTGTGATTATCTAATGATCTGAACTAACCTTTCCCATGTGTGGTGAAGTGTTGTCTCATGAATATAATCTGCAAACAGAGAAGGGAAGTGAGGATTATGAATCATTTCTGTCAAGGGGAAGGAGGGATCCAACCTGTACAATCACTATAGCTTTCTCCCGTGTCGCTCTTTCGTTGTGGTTGTGTGGTAGTGTTGTTCGTCCCTGGCCTAGTGAAGGAAGATCCTTGAGAGAGGAAAGTACACAAGTTTACGTCTCTCTAGCTCGACGTGTTGTGTTCAGACAAATGTGACCATATCATAGATTCGTGGTCAGTGATCACAAGTCAAAAACTTTATTGTCTTTTGCTTATTGTCGATATCTATAGATATATATGAACTGTACTATTTATAATGGCACTATAGAAGGTAGCATAGTGAAGACATAAATATATATGAATATATTATCTATCCATTGTCTTTAGGAGCAACGGTAATATGCGCTGTTGAATCACAATCAAGTTTTTTGCTACTTAGATCACTGGCCAGACATCCTGCCGTGGCCTCGTCGTTTTCAACACTGATTCTACCTTAGCATAGCGTCTCACACAGGCGAGGTGATCTTACCGACACGTTCCCAGCGATGAGCAACTTGTGTCTGAGCGGCATTACACATTTGAAGCCTCGCTGCTAACACGATCTTCATGAAGATTGTCCAAAACCTTCCCCAGGGGCACCTCCGTGGTTTCTTATGTACTCGGGGGAACACCTGGAGATTCTGAGGCTTCACTTCGAGGAGTTGAGACATCTCTCTTTCGGAGGGTCGAGTCATCTCTGTTCCGAGGAGTCGAGACGTCTAAGTTTCAGAGAGTTCTGAAAACTTTCCTTCGGCGGTCGAGACTTTAAAAGTTCCTTTCACAGCGGTTTGCGTCGCGTGACTCGGATGTCCTTCTCTACACCAGTACTTCCCTTGTTTACACAAAAGTTCAGTGCATCGCTAAGGGTTTCAATGCCTCGCCTCCTCCTGCCATACCAGATGATTTTGAATGCAACCCAGTATGGTGTCGGGTCTAGTTCTGACACCAGACACAGTGTGGTTCGTGAAGCCTCGAGACAGGAGGCGCTTAAAAAGTTGCCTTTACAGCGACGAGGCGGCCGAGGCAGCCTCTTCTCTCAGTCATCAAACGACCTCATACAGGAAGGAGCTTCAGGATCGTGGCACTGTCCTGTGGGATGTTCCAAATGCCAGAGACGGATCTTGCTCAAGTTGGCGGCTGGGGACGGCCTTCTCTGGGATGGGATTCGGAGGGGACTGGGTCCTCTTCATGAGGGGAAGAGAGTCTTCTCCGTATAGGGAAGGGATGGGAGGACTAGAGAACGGGAGAGCAAAACACAGTGCATATTTCTGTGTTCTCTCCTCATGACCCTTGACCTCAGTCACCAGAATGATGACACACTGTGACCTCGTTCAAGGTGGTGGCGGTGATAGTGGGTCAATAGTGGTGATAATGGCTTTGTTGACCTCGATAATGATTCTAAGATTCTTTAGTGATGATAATTCTTATGATCCTAATAATTCTGTTGATGTTGATAGTGATTCTGTTGATGTTAATACTGATTCTAGCGATGATAATACTTTTGTTGATGTTGATAATGATTCTAGTGATGCTAATGATTATATTGATGTTGCTAATGATTCAAGAGATGCTGATGAATCAGTTGATGATGATTCTAGTGTTGATGATGATGATGATGATGATGATGATGATGATGATGATGGTTTGCTTGACAATAATTCAAACGATGATGATGGTTCTTCTGACGTCACTACTGACTGATTCTAGTAACAATAAAGATTCAACTGATATTCATCATGATTCTTGGGATAATAACATTTGCTGACGTCAGTTATGATTCTCGTAAAGATGCTGTTGACGTGGATGATGATTCTAGCTAGGAGAGAGAAGCCCCCTGGAGGTCAAGACGACAATGGCAGTGACAACAATGCTGGCACAGTAGTGACCTCAGAACAGGTCCGTCTCTCTGTGAATGTTGTTGTTGTTGTTGCTGCTGCTGTTGTTGTTATTGTTGTTATTGTTGTTGTTATTGTTGCTGGAGTTGTTATTGTTGTTAGTGTTGCTGTTGTTGTTGTTGTTCGTGGTAGTGGTAGTGTTGTTGTTGGGGGTTGTGGCCGGGGTTGTGGTCGTGCTGGTGGGGGTGGTGGCGCCGGAGAAGCAGGTGCTGGGGGAAGCTCCCTCACTGTTGGAGGCGCTGTTGGGGAAGAGCTGGTAGGGTTTGTCTTCGCCTCGCATCTCACACACAACGTTGGTGAGAGCCATGATGTAGTTCTTGGCTAAGGTCAGGGTCTCTATCTTGGACAATTTCCTCTCCCGCTTGACGTGTGGGATGACCTCCCGCAACGCCTGCAGAGAAACACATTCAACATTACCTACAACAACTGCAGAGAAACACATTCAACATTACCTACAACAACTGCAGAGAAACACATTCAACATTACCTACAACAACTGCAGGGAAACACATTCAACATTACCTACAACAACTGCAGGGAAACACATTCAACATTACCTACAACAACTGCTGGGAAACACATTCAACATTACCTACAACCCCTGTAGGGAAACATACATCATCATTTACAACACCTGTGCAAAAATACTCATACAACATCATCATCATCGTCAGGTAATAAACATTTATAAGTAAAACTTATTTATTTGGTCTACAAATCACAAAACATTTTAAAAAACTACGTTGAAAATAGTAACTCTGTATATTACTAACACCAACACTAACATCAACACTCACCAACACTAACATCAACACTCACCAACACACACGAGTCAAACTTTCATCATGAAATGTTACGTGAGTGACGAGTGTTATTGAGTACGTAACATGTGACGAGCTGTGGTTGTGACGGGTAGCAGGGCCGACCACTGTCATCTTGCAAGTTGAGGAACATGTAAATGACTCAGCCGCCGGTGTTTTCCCAAAATCAATTTGGTTTCCATATGTATATATTCATATATTCTAAGGCGGGATACATGGGCCGCCGGCTCTTTGGAGACGCAAACCTAAATGACTTCATTTCCAGACGCTGTGTCACTAGTGAAGCAGATGGATAAACCATCATGGGTGTAATGAAGGAACAATAATATAGTCTAGATCCGCGTCTCCTTCAGCTTAATGTAAACACACACACAAGGCACAGATTCTACAGAAGTAAATCATTGAACACCAGGAATGATTGTAACATTTCAGGCTCCTCCAGCAGCCTCCACACCACTAGTGCGTTGTGTGTGATCACACTCCCTAATGTGTCGGGTGTTAGACGTGTACACACTGTGTGAGCCATACACGTCCACACACTGTGTGGTCCACACACCTACACACCCATGGTGTGGATGTAGCAACACAGGTGTCTTGTGTACTTTATTGTTGACAAGCAAACATTCAAAATGCAGGGTGGAAAATGACAGCCAGACCAGGCACCTGCAGCCCCTAGTGAGGTGGTTCCTAACTCGTCAAGGTTGGCACCCACGATGTCACATGATCCCACCTGTGGGAAGTGGCAGGACGGGGATGTGTGATGTCCCATGTACTAAGTATGAAGTGAAGGCGGCGCTTACAAGCAGAGGCTACTGACTTTAAGCGATATGTTATCACCTGTACCATTATAAACCGGCTGTACAGTGAGGCGAGGCACTCATTATAAACCGGCTGTACAGTGAGGCGAGGCACTCATTATAAACCGGCTGTACAGTGAGGCGAGGCACTAACTTCCAGTGTAGGTATGTTGAGATGGTCTGTTGCCTGACTGGCTGGCGAGGTGGGTGGTGTGCACCGTCGCCCACAGGATGGGGGCTTCCCTACACGTCGAAGCTTTGGAACTCTCTTCCTTCTCATGCCTTCCCCAATAACTATGACCACCCGCACATTTCTAAACACAGGTTTTTCAGTTTCTTAACAATTCGTAAATACTTTCCCTTGTCTTTTCTTCTCCCGTTTCATAATTCTCTCTATATTTTAAAGGAAGCCCGGCCTTGATGTGGACTTTTGTCCATGACTGGAACCTTCAACATAAGAAAAAAAACTGGTCCACAAAGTTGGTACATACGTTAGAAATTACATAGAAGGCACGAGGTAAACACCTACAATGACCGCAAAGCACAATGTGACTCCATGATGAAGGTAGAGACTGAGTGAGTGAATAATGATACAGTGATAACATGGACGAGGCAGGGGTTAGTGAGGGTCGGGGGGTAGAGGCTGCACTAACATCAAAAGCTAAGCAAGTATTATGATGCTAAGGTGATCATCAACATTTAGAAAGAACATATAGATCTGGAACAGTTATTAGTAAATAAGAAAACAAGTGAGATGCCGCTGACTCTCTGAGTATGTAATCATTCACAAGGTAACAACGAAGACACTTTGAACTGGGGAAAAAAGATAAATGTAATTTACTTTATCTTAAATACACAATCATTTACCAAACTAATGTTCTCATGACTCTCTCCCAAAAATGGCGCATATTTGAGTAAGGTAGAAGTCAAGACATTTCTCTCCATCTGGAGTGAAGAAGAAAAAAAAACTATTTATGCCAAGACACAGCAACAGCTTTTGACCTGGCGACTGCTGAACACTTCACCAAACAGACCAGGAACAACAAACCACTCGAAGGTGTCTGAACCTGCCTGAATAAACTATAAGCCATTACATGAGAGAGTGGGGCGGCTCCCTCCACCACGCTCCAGGTAATCGGTCCAGTTTAAGGACATTCTTGACGCCATGAAAAATGGATTGACCAACAGATACCATTCTGCAGCGACGCCCGCACAGAAAACGGAGATAGTTATAATTTGAAGGTGTATGTATCTTGCACCGCTATAGACAAATGCAAACTATATTTGAAATGGTAGTTCTACGAAGATCACTCTCGTGCGATGAAGAAAAATGACAAAATTGCACTTGATAACTCAGGGTTGTTTTTTCAGGTCAAAAACATTGATTCAAAGGCAAATTTATGTTTTGAAAGTATTTCTAACGTTTTGATATTAACTAACAGTACTTTAAAAGGCTTAGATATCGCATAATTATGAAGTGTATTAAATACGTTGTTAAAACAAAGATTAATGATAGTAATAATTACATTCAGAAGCACTTTTTGTAAACTTTTATCAACCATGACAAATATGACCCATATTATAATATACCATATAGATAGTTTATCATTGTGAAAATAATTTTTAATCAGGACATGATCGAAGGCATCTTGACCTTACATATCACACTATAAGCTTACTAAATACTTCTTATGTTGGACCACACTAAAATGTTTCTTTCTTACATTTCAACCAAAAGCATTGTACGTCGCTTCCGAAGGCCCCCAGGAAGCAAACAGTTATGAAATATACGTAATTATAAAAAAAATAATAATGACAAGACTAAGCAATCCAAAAGATATATTTGTGTCACAGAATCTATTCTGTATTAAGAACTTTACCTTTACAAGAGATGTTAGATGTCTAATGTTGAAGAAAATGAGCTGAAATACAGGTAGGTGTTCAGAATATTTTCATCGCCCCAGAAAACCTTCTGTTTCAAATCAAAGATCTAACATAATCACAACGCTTCATCACCAATAACATACGCACTACTACTCTATAATGTTGCCTGAGGCCGATGCATAAAAAATTATCAGAAAAATAAACATGCAGTGCTTACCCTGTCTGATTAAAAAATTGTTCCACAACAAAGTTTGGACCACTTTTTCAGCATTAAAAATGTGACATATACAGAAATCTTAAAGGAAATGTAATCTATAAAGAAAATGTCTAAAAATACAGGTATTGCCTGGGTATCTAAAGGCTCTAAAACCTTTGCTTTAAGAATGGCATAAAACACATTAAAAGGCCTGCTTTAAATCATATGTAACCAAACTAAATTCTATAATGCTTCTAGGGATCAAGAGGTTGCCATTAATAATGAAATGCATCAAACATGTGATCAAAACAACGTTTTCAGAGCAAGATTCAGTTGTCCTAAAACCATATATGCAGCCCAGGATTGTTTTAAGATATTAAGAGTTTGAATATGAATATTCTGGTTCTGTATGTCCCAGGACAGTCCCTGGTTCAATATGTCCCAGGACAGTCCCTGGCTCTGTATGTCCCAGGACAGCATCTTGAACCAAACGAAACATGATTGAGAAGTGTTGTAAGGTAAGTTTACGATCACCATGATGATGACAGACGTGATCTGAAGACCTCCAGCGTGACACCCACACATCATCCCAGCCTGCCGGGTCCAGGAGTGTCATAAAGCCATCACCATCGCCACCAATGAATGTTGTGTGAAGGATTCTGAATCTTTTATGTAATCACAGGATTCCTCGTCGGCTCGCTTGTCAGCAAGGTCGTTCTGTGAAGCCCATCTTTGATGGTGTTCACCCAAAGTTATCTTAGGACAGCGGAAAATGACCCGAAGCAACTGGATCACGGACAGTGGCGTATCTAGGGCATGGCAGGTGCCCTGAGCGCCACTTGAAGGAGGGCGCCACTCTACAGGTTTCTTTTTTGACCCATGTTACCCGACTGATATTTTTAACGGTTTCGATTTGTGGGATAAAAAAAAAGAAACTCGCCTACTTTTCAACTATAGTAATATTTTGCTACTATCAGTTGTATTACCGCTTCTACGTTACAATTTTGATCAAATAAGTCATTAAATCTTTAAGAGTTTATATAGATTAAAGTTTGGCCTAACTCTTCAACAGTTTATAATTACACTGTGTAAATTTCTATATACATCCACAGTATGTACATTTTTAATCAAGCCAGGGGCGCAATATCAGAGCTTGCCTTAGGCACTACTTTTCCCTAGATACGCCTCTGTTGTCACCATCAGTACCCTTGTCGTGTCTCCCGTCGCTTCCTGGTCAGGTAGGCTGACCACCGCGACGACAACGGAACTAATTGTTGACTTGTGTGCGAGGCAGCCCCTGGGATCCCTGCCTCACCACAACCGACCCACTCACAGCCAATCTTTTAAGGGGATTTTCATGGGATGCGACAGAAAGGTAGGGGTCCTGCTGACACGTACAGACAGACGGACGAGATGTCCTTGTTCAAACGTACAGAAAGAGAAGGATCAGGGAACTTTGTGGACACGAACAAAGATGGCTGCAAAGTCTGAGTTCACACGTAAAGATGGAGAAGGATCAGGGACAGAAGACGCTCAGAGAGGGTGGCCGGAGTGGACCAATAAGAAATGGAAAAATGAACGAGTTTTGACAACTGGAGCAGAGTTGGGAACGAGGAGAGGGTGACAGCTAATGACAGGTTGGAAAAGAAGCGCTGTCGAGGGATGGACAGTTTATAGAAGTAGAAGTGACAGAGAAAGCAACAAGGAGCATAAAGTGTAGCATCTCTTGCGTCAGTATCAGTATAGCTGTATCACCAACTACAACATTGCCTTATCAGGGGCAACAGTGGTATTAGTGTTACAAACAAGAACAGCAAAATAAAGGTGATCATTAGCAACAGAAAATGTATCCGCTACAACAGTTATATCAACAGAGAAAAATGCTAGT
>JAUUDZ010330745.1:4555-16106 GCA_032361705.1 Panulirus versicolor | reverse complement strand
GGCGGAGTCCGGTAACACCTACATCATTCTAGAATGAACTATTATAGATCTAAGCATCATGATAAAAGTAATGAAGTTTTGGCCTACATACACCGTCTTACACAGCTACCCAGGAGAGTTCCTTGAGGACTTGGCTACACCAACCAACCAACCAATCATAACTAAAATTCTGTACCTACGGTTGTTCTCATTGTCTGAGACAGTCTATAGATTTATCTGTTATTATGACAATCAATCCGTTTATCAACGACCAACGGAGATGATCAGGAATATATCAAGTCGACGAAAACTTTCATTTGAACAGATGTGCAGAGCCTGCTACGCCATTAACAGGGGAGCCAACAGATGTGCAGTCTTCTATGCCGTTAACAGAGGAACCAGCAGGGAAACCTCCTTCGGGAGGAGGACACCAGCACTGCCCACAACAGTAGTGTTGGAAGGAAGACATTGCCAACGTAACGTGACACAGCCTTCCTTGTGGACACATCTGGTGAAGGACTCGACCTAAGGCCGTCTGTCGTGTTAACCACGACACACATCACCCGTGGCTACTATAGTGAGTAGGGAAGACGTGCAGGAATGAGTGACGAGGTACTCACAAACCTGGGTAAAAAGTTACAGGTACACCGTTGGGAAGAGTGTGTGGCACTGGTACACAGGAGTTACAGGTGATGAGTTACTGATACCTTAACGAGAGGTTGAAATGGTTACGGTATTAGGGAAGGTCGGTTATAGTTGCAGTGGAGGGGAAAAATTGTTACCATACGAGGATGTGGACTTGGTAACACTGGAGGGGAAAGTGGATGGGGGAACTGGTGGTACAGAGAGAGGTGGGGGGACTGGTGGTACAGAGAGAGGTGGAGGGACTGGTGGTACAGAGACGGGTGGGGGTACTGGTGGTACAGAGAGGGGTGGGGGAGTCTTGATAGTGGGGGAGGTGTAGTTGGTACAGTTAAGTAACTAGCGAGGCAGCAGGACGTGAGTCTATGAGTACAGTCGGTGAGTCAGTGGTGAGGCAGCAGGACGTGAGTGAGTCTGAATACAGACGGTGAGGTAGTGGTGCGGTAGTGTGCGGCTGGTCTGATGAAGGGGACAAGTGGTGTTCTGGGGAGAACTCGTCCCCCAGTAAGGTACTCACCTGCCACGTCCCTGGTCATCATATCAACACGAGTCAACCCCCCCTCGTCCAGGGCCGTTGGGGACAACCGTTCCAGGGTGGGCCAGGCGACCAATCACGAGCAACAGTTGGGTAGTTTCCCGCGCAAAAGTAGCCGCCAGAACTCCCGTGGAGAGGCGGCCGATAAGCCCCAAAATGGCGCCAGACAAGACTTATCACAAACTGTTTGTGGATAAATGTGGAGGAGGAGGAGGAGGAGGTCGTTGGACGCGGCCGTGCCGCTGCGGTGGAGGTGTGTGTGTACACTGTCACTGCCTGACCGTCCCCGATGGCCGCACCTGATGTGAGCGGCGGCAGCAGCAGCAGGCGACACCTCAGCCCTCCTCCCCTACATCAGGACGCACCAAGAACTCACAACTTGTACCAAAAACTTCGCGATGTTCCCACCGGCTGTGTCCGCCACACTCGTCCAGACTTCACATTCGCCGAAGACTTCGGCAGGAGGGTAATGAGGTGTGTGGATGCCTGGACCGCTTGGCTGTAAACATTTACCGACTGAACAAATCGGTTTATGAACCTGTGGCTGAATATTGTGTGTGTAAATGAACGAAGCGGTTTGCAAAATTCCACTGTATTTCGAGTGGGTGCCGGGCAGGCGTGGCGGAGGTCGTACTCCAACCCAGGTTGCCCTTGCGCCCCCTACCGCAGGCAGGACGCTCACCTCACACCTCACCCATGCCTCTCTTACCTCCCCTGGGGTAATACGTGTACTGTAATGGTTCAGGCGTGCAGCAGCTGCTCCTGCTGGGAGTGCAGGTGTTTGTACGGTGGGAGGGCTGGTCGCCTGGCAAGGATGCTGGGACACGAGAAGTAATCAATACAGTGATGCGCACACGCGCGCCCGCCATGCCTAGCGCGCGAAAGTCTCTCTCTTGATTCTACGTCACTGTGGACAAGGGCGAACCCTACCCTCTCCCCCCTTCCCCTAGTACACTTTTCCCTCCTTGTCCTGCCGTTTCATTTTCTTTTTTTTATTTAAGCTATTCATCTCAGCAAACGAGAGGAATCGTAATTAAGATCAATTGTGTTACTACCAAGTCAATCTTATGGTTTTCCCATATAACAGTTCATTTCAAATGATTAGGGAACCGGTTATGCTCCCAATCACCAGCCTCTGATACCCATCATAAACAAAGGTACTGGAAAGTGATCAAAGCAAGATCCCAAGGTCTATGGATAACAAATTCTAGCGGCCAGCATCCCCGAAGCAACACTAGCAGTCCGCTCGAGTCCTCGTGCGTCATCAACCTCCCAGTGACGTCAGAGTAAGCAGGGTTAAGATATCACTTACTGTTTTATTTCATATTTATTTAGGCTGAGTCCATCGACAGAATACCTTTCCCAAATAAGATTTCTGAATACAGAATATCAATATGGAGTACTGCATTTCAAAACAATTATTGCTGGGGAATTTTCATGCCTTGGGAAATCATTCTACAAACTTTTATGTTTGGCATTTCCCGTGACGTCACAGACCCTGTCAACAACATTCTGGATCATATTCTCAAACGCCACTAGAGATGAGCTCGCCGTGAAATATGCCTAACTGCGGCAACCTTGTATGAATAAGACCATGGACATACCTAGCAGCAATGGGCCCGAGGTACTAATGGTCACCACACACAGTACTGGCCTTCCCATCGACATAGTTTTCCCAGAAATAATGAAAAAAGAAAAAAAAAATTGGCCCAGGAATATGGTCGATCCCAGAGCGGCTGCCGGAGGGTCAGGTGTTCTGTATGTCCCTTTGTTAGAGGGATCAGTTAGTCTTCAAAAGAATCATTAGACTCGCGCGGCTCTTGTGTTCGATTGTGGTCGCTGAGCCTTATTGTTACGCTACCTTGTAATACCAACGCCGTCATGAAGAGAAGGGAACCGGGAGCCCTCCAATTGCACTATTTTATTTTTGGAGTTGATGAGAGGGAGGCCCAGTACTGCCCTGTGTGTCGAGACTCATGTTGCAGAAAGACAAGCTTTACGTCTAACCACTGGAACTTTAAGCTTTAGGTCTGGTCTCTGGAACTAATCTTACAGTGTAACCACTGGAAGTAACCTCTAGATCCAGCCATTGTAACCCTAAGCTTTAGGTTTAACCTCTGAAATTAAGCTTTAGGTTTAATTACTGGAACTAAGCTTTAGATCTAACCATTGAAAATAAGCTTTAGGTTTAACCTGTGGTAATCAGATTTAGGTCTAACCACAGGAATAGAGCTTTAGGTCTATCCCCTGTTACGAAGCTTTAGGTCCTACCATTGTTAACTTTAAGTCTAAATATTGGAACTAAGCTTTAGGAGTGAAGTGTAACTAAGCTTTAGGTAAAGCTTTATATTCATTACTGATACGTACTGTTGTAGCTAACGTCAAAGCTTCCCTCTGCATTACCCTGCCTAAGCTTTATTTCATATATATTTCTATATTCCAGTGATCTTAAGTTTTATCCTACAATATTCACCTTCTAAGTTTTATCAAAGATTACAGATTTCTAATTCACATAACTTCTAAGCTTTCTTTGACATTCTTATTCCTAAGCTTTAGGTCGTTATGTTCTTAAGCTTACATCATAGCGTTGTATATAAGCTTAGTCCACATTCTTATTCCAAAGCTTAATTAAACTTAACGTTCCTTTGTCCAAACCCTTGCTGCTAAGCTTTGACCACAGCTGCTTGTTAACTTAACCCATATCACTGTTACCAGGGTTCAGTCCATAGTATATTTCATAAGCTTTGTTCCTAAGCTTAATCGAAGCTGCTGGTCTGATATCAGTCCTGTTGCTGATCACCAGCCAAACCAGGGGTCATGCTAGTACTTGTTACGTCCAGTTCAGATGCGACACTACCATGTGTAGCTGACCTAGTACTGGCCACAAAGCTTCCCTTTCCCTCCTAGCTTGCTTTCCCTGGCTACTTTCCCTCCTAGCTTGCTTTTCCTGGCTACTTTCCATATTTGGCTGCTTTCCCTGGCTACTTTCCCTCGTCTGCTTTCCTTGGCTACTTTCCCTCCTCGGCTGCTTTCCCTAGCTACTTTTCCTTCCCCTTGCTACTTGCTCTAAGCTTTACTTCAAAGCTAAATTCTAAATCACTTTCTCTATGGTTTCCGTCCGTACACATAGTCTAAGAAGACAGATATTCATCGACGTATCATATCAGCTTGACATACTCAGAGCTTGTACAGGAAGAAATAATACAACATATATATTCAACCAGATATATTTCATGTGTTATAACAACAACGAGGTAGTTTGCTCAGTTTACCACATGGTGCAGGAGAGTTCGATTTCCGGGTCCTCGCCTTCCCAACGCGCTGATCGACCCATCTGTTGCTGCTCTCCCCTTACATCTCTGCTGTTCTAGGCTCTCTTCTGTAAATACATATGTATATATATAGTCTGATGGATACAAATAATTTCAGTTTACTAATCACTCTATATCTTTTAAGTATATCCCCACTTCATAATGTGTGAGAATTCATCAAGTGTACATACATAGGTAAACCCAGGTTTACACGCACACACACACACACACACACACACGCCAGAGGGGAGGAGTCTAGCGTAGTGTACTATGTCAAGTGTGACAAAGAAAAGAACAAGAGAGAGAGAGAGAGAGAGAGAGAGAGAGAGAGAGAGAGAGAGAGAGAGATGGCTGGAGAAAAAACATTAGAGGGATCAGGTCAGGCCAGGAGGAAGAACGTTAAAGTACCGGGCGCGGGGCTAACCAACAGCATGTGGTGTAGGTAGACTGGAGATCAGGTATACTAGTAGCATACTTACACATACGAACTGGTGGCCAGTAGTAATGTGTCAGAATTGAAATGTCGCATCAATGATAACAGTGAAGAAACAGTTAGGAAGGTGAGGTAGACAATGAGACACTACCATAATGATGATGGTAAATTATTCATAATAAAGAACTCTGACCACAGGGAGATAGACGGAGAGAGCTTGGGTCTTCATAGAGACGGAGAGACGTGAGTATACTAGTGAGAACTTGATCCACCAACACATCATGGAAGACACGAGATCTGGGAGTTGCGACACACCCTCACTGCTGGACCTCGTCTCAACTGGATGGTGACAGTCAACAGTCCTTCACAATGTGAAGCACCACAGGTCACAGCGGCCATGATCAGGGGCTGGGGTAGGGGACGGTTAGGAAATATTTGTTTAATGTAAGGTTGACAGATGGTCGTCATGGTCGAGGTAAGAAGACTGCGGACGTCGGCAACTTACAAAGACTAAACAGTCTCTTCATGACGGTACAAGAGACCATGGTCTTACTCATGGGCCCACAGTCAACCTAGCTGTTCCTCCTTCCGTCGGATGGGTCGACACATGAGTACCTGGCTTAGGCTGTGGTGTGTGTATATATATATACACACATACGGTTAAGAAATAGTACAAACACACACACACACCTGACTAACCTGAACGCAGCACATGTATGAGTTCAAGGACTCCCTCTACTTGTAAGTCCAGACTGTGGCGAAGTCATTGCACAAGTACTTCTTGCAGGCTTCCATCAGGTCGTAAGGCTTAGTTCTTCTGCAAGTGTCCTCTTGCAGCAGGTGACAGTGTGCCTTGCGCCAGAAGAGGCGGACCAGCAGCACGGATCGGTCCATGTCCAAAATGTAGCCTGGGATCTCCGGGTATGGCTCTTGCAGCAGGTGGGACCTCGGGTATTGGACCAGGAGAGTCTGGAGGATAAAACACTGGGGTTAACAGTCTCCTGAAACCTTCAGCGAGAGGCGAAATGTACCATCTTAAAATTATCATGATAATCTCAACCAAAATTGTCATCTCTATATAATGATCATGCCTCCTGAACGCCCTGGGTGTCAGGAGACAAAGCCTTCGAGCAGGGCCGCCTCTGGAAACGTAACGTCCATACTTAAAGTTGTTTTGCGGGGCACGAGAGTCACCATCACACGTATCATTGAAACCAGAGACAACAAACCACGCCATATTGATCTGTGTCCACTAAGCCTCCTTCATTCACTCGTCTGATGGTGAGGTACGACGCAGCGACATCACATCCCTCCCGCGGCTGCTAACCTTGACGTCGAACGTTTGGCGGTCGGAGGTGACGTCCCTGATCTTGAGGTGGTCCATGGGTGTGCCTGTGGCGATGGTGAGGAGGTCCGCGCGGGTCATGTTGGCCCGCAGCAGCAGCTGGGAGAGACGCACACACGGCACGAAGGTCGTCCTCCCCTGCAGCATATCCTGTCGTGATAAGAAGAGGTTAGTGGGCGACTCTTGCATGAGACGAGGTGGGAGACGTGTCAGCGATGACTCTTTATAATGAAACTCGCTCAGTTTATGCCTTCCATCCCCCACTCCCTCTGCACAGGGAGACACCTATTGTTTCTGGCTCAGAAATAGTACATTGTCATACTCTCTACGAAACCTTACGATAATACATAGATTCTATTACACAATAGTTGTTTTTATGAGTGTTACAGAGGTTATAGGGGGCCTTAGGAGAAATAATAGGTACTCCTGGGGCCAGGAACTGATGATATATCTTTTTACCTGAACACTGGCAGGAGGTCGTACAGAAGACTTACCCCAGTGATCGTTTCATCATCAAGTTTGCTTCTGGCCATGACCAACCCCTGCATCTCCTGTGGCAGGTCCGCTCTCAGGTCCCGCATCCACAGCTTTCTCTGGCATAAAGAAATATTGAGAAAATCTTAAGCTTCACAGGAAATGGTGTTATAAGTAGTGTTATTTACGAGCTACACATATTGTTCTTATATACACACTTTACACAGCAGGAAAAGTTTAATAACTTTACACACACAAAGATATCAGTTCAACAATTACTTATGTCTTTCCTTCATGCCCTGTGGCTCGGCTATGTTCTCCATCTAATAATCTTATTTCTTATTCATTTGATTCTATTTTCACATTTTCCTTCCTCACTTACAGTAACAACATCTGTAATATGTGTTTAGTAACTTGGTGTGAATGAATTGATTTCGACCATCCATCTTGTATATACTTCGATATCACATATGTAACGAGCTTTGTTATATATGTGAAGTAGAGGCACTTCATAACGAGATGTGTAGTTTCTCACATTTAAGGTTATGTTAGTTAAGGTAAGGCACATCAATCAATCACTCGTCACACTGGGGAAGAGCCGCTGTTAGCAGTGGAAGCTGTTAATGGCTCTAGTCTTTACCAAGGAAACACTACCCTGCCCTTGACTGACTCTGACAATCAATATTTCCCTAAATAAACCAACAGTGAATCAGCCTCCACCTGTGGCACTAATATCCCTGCTCAGTTATCAATATTTCAACTATGATAAGAGAGAAAATACATATATGATGGTCCTCTACCTCACGAATGTGTATTTCCATACTATTTCCTTGCTATAGGTAACTAACTATATACATCACTCTCAACATCAAATGGTTCAAGCTGATCGTACAGGTGGTGTAGACATATACCCTGCTGGTGAGGCAAGGTACACTGCGACAGGAGCTGTCATCCACGTACCGCGCTGGACGGACCCATGCGGATGCAGACGGGGGAGGTCCAAGCGTTGCGGCGGCGCTGCTGGAGGACGCTGTATGAGCGAGGATCAGGCTCTATCAATAGACCCGTCCAGCTGAGGTTCTTCTCCAGCATCAGAGTCTGGCTCATGAACTCCCCGTCCACCGCCCCGACCTCCACGAACACCCCAGGACTCTGAAAGCACGACTGTCCTAGTAACTTGGAAAGCTACACACACCAAAATCCTACAGTTACCCTAGAAATCTAAATGTTTATTAGTTGCAGTGCCCTACATAAGGCTGTTCACATCACTCTAGTCCCTCTACTTCAGTCCTATCGACAACATTAACACCCGGTGACCGATACAAGACCCTGTTGCAGCCTCCTGCTTCTCCTGGGAAGTCTTTACAGCTCATGTTGTCACTGTGCTGGCCAGGGTCACCCGCAGCCAGGCTTCCTCCAACACTGCAGGATCCTCCAGCATCCCGGCTGGCTCAGTAACCTTCACGTCAACAGTCACATCCTCACCAGTGGGCCAGAGCTGGCCTGTAGGCTCAACTTCCTCAGTGACCAAGGCAAGTCTGTTTATATCGTAACAACTAGAAGGCAAGCAGATCCAGTTACCTCAGTGGCCTGTGCAGGATTGTCCATGTTCTCACAAGGTATCGTAACTACTGAGGATGAATACTCCATCCCCTGGCTCCTCATATATGATGTTAGAAAAGATCAGGTTCATGTCACACCGCCCTTGTAACACAGACATAATCTGCTCATTTATCACCCAGGAGGCACCACAGAATGTATTATTCACCCACAATCTTCGATGAACTGTGCAAGTTCCAGACAAATTCTGATCTGTTTACTTTCACTGACTGGGTGACGTATTACCTGGTCTTTCCACAAGTCCTTGAGGTTCTGCTGGAGTTTATGCCACTCCAGGAGATGCCTCCATGAGGGGCGGTCGATGTCGAACCCTGAGCGATCCGGGTCTGGCGGCGGCGGCTCCAGGAACTTGGCCCTCAGAAAGGCTACCATCGCCGGGCTGAATAAGTTGGCCGCTCCCTTCATATACATATCCAGACATTCTGAGGATGGGAATCACATACGAGTTCGTAAGATACAGCCACACGTATATACCTTCATCAGGAAGGACAGATTCATTTTGCAACACGTACAATGAACAGAATATTTCCATAATACTGTTATCAGGAAGCTCAAACTGTCTAGACTATACCAACAAATCACAGACTTTCAGAACCGAGAGCTGAACTATACAGTTGTCACTCTTCCTAACATCTCCCTCAAGTTAGAAGTTAGTATCTACAAGGAGGCGACACTTTCAACCTCCAGTCAAGCGTCCAGGATACAAACTAAATATATGATTTAGTCACGTATACAAACTTTGAGAAAGTTAGACAACCTAAACAGGAACACACCTTGAACAGTTTCATGTCACCATGTAAAGCATAGGTTGTCCACCTGTTCTACGTGTACTCCATGGAGTAAACCATGAGTGTTGCATGGGGTAAACCATGGGTGTAATAAGGGGTAAACCATGGGTGTATCAGAGGGTAAATAATGATCCAAGCGGTACTCAACGAACCCAGGCTAAAAACTTCGGAATTAGGATGTTGCTCGACAGCCAAGTTAGATGTAATGGTATATAATCAATCAAGAAACATTAGATGTTCTGGTGAAAGTATTGGTCATATATTTATAGAGAACAACAATATGGGTCAACTCGTAATTCCAAAGGGGAATTCTCAGGAAACTGGGAAATGTTTAGCGGCAGTCAAACTACCACACACTCTAAAGATAACAACCAAACTATCACATCCTAGCAATTCACTGCTTTAATGCTAAAGGACTAAAGTAATTTCAAAGTTATGACGGATGTTATGTTGTGCTGGATGTACACTTGCGCTTCCGATATCAGAATTCCACGGGTTTCTAAGCTTTTTTGAACAATCGTGTTTACAAGTTCGGGACAACCATTTACTGGCAGCACAGATTAAGATCGGAAACATTTGCAAAATAAATGTAATATTTTTGCCGCGTTGTCCTACTAAATCACTAGATTCTCTCTATGATGATACTATATGATATTTCCAATATAACCTTTCAAAAGGAAACTGTTCAACAGAGGGCGTAAGGGAGGTGGTTAGACTGACCTGGTGTGCAAGATGTGAACCATGGCGGGAGGTGGGAGAGGAAGGTGGCGAAGATGGCAGCCGCCAACACCAGCGTCAGCACACCGCTCAAACTACAGGGCAACTGACGCCCCATCATCTACACCGCAAGCTTTAACTCTCACGTCTGTACATGGAACATCTGTAATGTATGAAAGTGTACTGTTATCTTAAGCAATATATGATACATTATCTCCCATCATTCCTATGAATTGTCTAGTCAAAGCTTCAGTAATGATACCGTTCTACACACAATACAACAATAATGTTGACCAACTTACGACTGTATTCTCCAATCTCACTAAAGGCACTACTGTATTATAACCATATAGACAACACCTTAACGGGTATATACTTACAGTTGTCCTAAATGATCATTATGGGATAATATTAAGCATTTCAAAGGATAAAAACATTACCAAGATTTAAAGAGAAACGCTTGATCATTATTATTCACTAATCTAAAAATCTATCCACCAAGTCATGTGCAACAAAAAGGCGAATACAGAAACACATACAGAAACACATACAGATAACATGTTGCATTAAAAAAATAGTATCAGACTATTTGACTGAGGAAATAATGATATATTTGTGACCAGCGATGACAGCGTGCTCCGCCAGCCCTCGCTACGCCACCTGCGGTCGCTTGTACCTGGCGCAGGCGACCGCAACATGAAGACAAACGAGTATTTCTCTCTCTCTCTCTCTCTCTCTCTCTCTCTCTCTCTCTCTCTCTCTCTTTCTCTCTTACTTCCGAAGAACTTCGGCATGTGTGAATAACTGTATATCACTTATCTTAAACCCGCTTGCTTACCATAAAACTAATTAAAAAATCATACAGCATAAAGCCACTTTTTGCACATGTTGAATCTCAACGCCAAAGTATTGTAAGAATTTCATGCATCGACAGAGAGACAGTTAGGCGTCGTCCATACAGGTTGGTTTACTAAAGTGAAGACCTCCTTTGCTGATTAAGCCTGAATCCAGTAAGTGATACTATAATCTCAGGATCGCGTCTGATTATCCCAGCAAGATAGACGTAATTTTTTTCATATTCCTCGTGCAACTGTTCAGCACTATTTTGAATCATTTATTTTCGACATAAGACGCTTGCGCCTCCTTGGGTTTCTGTTGAAGTTGGGTAAGGTTGTGTTGTGGTAAGCCAAGGATGAAAGGTTAGGGGTTGGCTGAAGTGGTTTAGTTTAAGATATTTTTTTTTCTAGTATTCTTAGTGATGATGACCGGTATGAAGTTTCATGTGACGTCTGTGGACATAGTGCACTTAAAATTCTCTTTGCTCATTACAAGTGATACTTGCAGAAATTTCGATATCACAAAAATTCTATCACTAGGGTAAGTACACAGATTCGTGACAAAATTGGAAATGGAGTAAACTAGCATGCAAAATACTATTCGACCCTCCCGTGTCGACTTAACAAAGTAACACCTGTTTATTCTTTACACACTACCCAATAAAATCACTAAGAATACAAAGCTAGTTTGTGTTAGTTGATGAACTGGTAGTTCTCCAAGGTAATGACATTTTCATCATGAAGAGGTTGGTAACGGCATCCCTGCAAGGTAGGCTGGGGTCCGGGAAAGCAGGTCATGGTTTATTGGTTTAACTTTTAATCTTACATTTTCTCTTACTTCGGGGGGGGGGGGGGGGGGGGGGGGGGGGGG
>JAUUDZ010330634.1:0-16108 GCA_032361705.1 Panulirus versicolor | reverse complement strand
GTACATAATTCATACTGTCTGCCTTTATTCATTCCCATCGCCACCCCGCCACACATGAAATAACAACCCCCTCCCCCGGCATGTGCGTGAGGTAGCTCTAGGAAAAGACAACAAAGGCCACATTCGTTCACACTCAGTCTCTAGCTGTCATGTATAATGCACTATTTCAACACACCCTTTTCAGCTTTCTTATTATCATGCCTCTTTCTTACCCTGTCATTTATTATTCAAATAACCTTCTTCAAACCACATATTGTTCTCATGTTTCATTCCCAACGTAACTGCCCACGTCTGTACCTTATTATTTACAACCTACACCTGGGATCCATACAACACCATCGGAACTACTAAACCATCAAACATATCTGTCTTTACAATCATCGACAACAACCTGATTCCACACACCCTCAATATGCCAAGGACCTTTGTTCCCTTACCCACACTATGGTTCACTTTAGATTCCATGCTTCTATTAGCTGTCGTGTCGACTCTCAGGTATCTAAAACATCCTAAGTCATCCATGTTCTCTGCATTCAAACTCACTTTCTCCTGCTAAGCCCAATAACCTTGTTTTTATTCATACTTACTCTCAACCTTCTCCTTTCATACAATTACCCAAACTCAGACACCAGCTTCTGCAATATCTCAGTTGAACTTACCACCAGCACTGTGTCATCAGCATACAATAACTAACTCACTTCCCAGGCCCCCCAACCCCAACAGACTACACACCTGCTCCTCTCCCATACCCTTGTATTCATCTCCCTCACCACCCCACACATGAACAAATTAAACATCCATAGTGACATCACACACCTCTGCCACAATCCCACATTCATCTGAAACCACTCAACTTCCTCTTTTCTTACTCACACAAATGCCCTACTCTCTTAATAAAACTCTTCCTAACTTCTAGCACCTTTCTTTCCACACCATCTAAACAGCACCATCATATGCTTTTTCCAGATCCATATATGCTACTTACAAATATTTCTGTTTCTGTATTTCACATACAAATTCTTTAAAGAAAAAACCTGATCCATACATCTACCACTCCTGAAGTCACATTGTTCCTCCCTAGGCTGAAGCTCTATTCATGCCACCTATCTATTCATCTATCTAAATCTCTGACATCTGTTCAAGCTGGAATTCCCTCAGAGGGGTGGCCATGGCAACAATCTCCATTACTAAAGAACTCCGATGCTGCTTCTTAGCCTTTAGTGCCTCAACCTTAGCAGGCCACTGTTAGAGGCCAAGTCTAGCACAGTGTTTGCAGAGGCTTCTACCTAATGTTCTGAATGACTACTTCTATCTAATGCTCCTACCTATTACTTCTACCCAATGTATCTACCTAATGATCCTGCCTAAATGTTCCTACTTACTACTTCTATCTACTGCTCCTACCATTTGCCAAGAGGCAGGGTTAGCACATGGTGCTCACCATAGAAAAAACTAGTTATGAAGAATGAGTAGCGTGTTAAGTTTTGTCATGTTACATATGACAAGGAGAGATTGTATGTTTGTGGACAGAATGCCAGTACCCCACATGCTAGTGAGGCAGAAAGAATAGACAGCTACCTGGGTCACATGAGTGCAATTTGACAACCACTAAAGTGCTGGCTCACTAAGCAAATTTCACTAACCCTCCTGATAACCAGGTGCATAGTGGTGGTAATATACCTCCCTGGTTGTTGGCTGCCTACCACCCTTTCATAACCAACAGTCTACAACTTACCAAGTACACTCAACAAACTTATACACATAATTTGAAGGGAGTGCACACATTTTGGGGAGAAGGGCATATCTGCAGTCTATCATTGATGAGTTGGCTTGGGAGGAGCATGTTGTTATTTGCTGACAACATGGTGGCAGATCTGAGTGGGAAATTGTAGAAGCTGGTTTTTCAGTTTGGGAGAGTGTGTGAATGGAGAAAGTTGATAGCGTGAATAAAAGCAAGATTATTAGTTTTAGCAGTGCAAAGAGACAATTTAATAGGGGTTTGATCTGAATGGAGAAAACTTATAGGAAGTAAACTGTTTTAGATACTTAGGAGAGGATATGGCAGTGAATAGAACCATGGAAGCTGAAGTGAGTTGTAAGGTAAGTGAGGAGGCAAAGAGTCCTGGACACAATGAGGAATGTGAAGAAAGAGGTCTCTATTTGGGAGGTCAACGATGGGCATGTCTGAAGGTAAAGTAGTCCCAACTGTATTGTACAGATGCTTGGTGTGGGCTCTAAATGAGAATATATGGTAGTGGGTTAATGTGCTGGATATGCAGAGTTTGAGGAAAATATGTGTTGTGAGGAGGCTTGATCAAGTTGTAGGAGAGAGAAGAGGCCAATAAGCAAGAACATCACACACTTTTGTTCTAAAGAGCACATGATGATCTTGTTCTAGTTTGCTTCATTTTGTACTAAATTAACCGGAGATAAGTTTAAAATTCATGATACTGTTTTTGGTGTAGATTAGTGACACAGAAATACAACAGAACAAAGTAAAGTAATAATTCAAAGAAAGGGTAGAGAAAAAATAGCAATTACTTTTTTCTTTATATAAAAAACACGTAGGTGAACAGCATTGCTAATCAAGCTTTCATATCCCTGAGAATGAGTGGGATAAGGATATCAGTCATCAAGGTTCCTATGAACCAAAAAAAATATATGTAACTCGGATCAGACCAACCATGCTTTGGACAGAGCTTAACAGATAAATTCAGACACCTCTAATGTGGTTCATAAAGCAACATCTTTTCCCACATTAAAGATTGCTTATACAGTAAGCATTTTACTCCTTGGAGAAGAGCTTAAATTGCAACATAAAGAATCCATATAGTGTTTAATATTATGAATGGAATCTGAATTGATTTCGCCTCAATTCTTACATAAGAATTATGTGTAAATCAGATCATTTTCATCTTTTTTGCTCATTAAAATTCCAACTGTATGTGTGCCACTTAAGTGCAAAAGAACAAAGAAAAAAAAGGCAATTTTCTTTCACAATACTGAACAATAATATGAGACAATTTTTGGAATAAGTGAATCTATGAACTATCAACAGTCACATTATATTATTACTGAAAATATACAAAGAGTTTCAATACCTTAAACCTGAAATTACTATTTCAGTAAACAATTAAAGGAAATTTTTACCAAGGAAGGCAGGATGGGACTGCCTTGGGGTATGCATAATCAAATCCCCTATACACCATTTTGGATTTTAATGACTTGAGTTCATACTATCAGGCAAGAAATTATAATTCATAATACCAATTTCATTAATCTATTTTTTGTTTTCATCTAACTGCAACATCATATACAGTGCTGGCCAGTGACGTTGGTGCGAGGGGGGCTGCGGCACAACCATCAAGGATAAATGTGAAATAAAACCATGAACACTGCATTCACTACAAACTAGTACTTTATTGGTTTTCCTTTCCTCTTTATACACTCCTTCAAATGTCCAGAAACTGAATCAGCAAGGTTATGAAGCCATGTAGGGTCCATCTTTGCTAAAATTTCATGAATGGTCACCTTCAGCTTAGGTGGAGACAAAGTACCCCTGTTAAAAAATTTCATATTCAAATCCAGTGAATTTTCTGGACCAGTCACAAAGAAACTCCACTACACAGTCCTTAAGCCAATTAATTACGAATTTAGCATTGTGGCAGGAAGCCCCATCCAGCATGAAGGCTTCAGCCTTGCACTTTTTGAACAAATCCAAGAGATGGTCACACTGTAGCTTGAGGTATCTATGTCTGTTTTTAGTTTCACTCTTCAGATGCAAAACTACAAGGTTCTGTCTCCAACACCATAATAACTGAAACAACCCATTAGTAAAGCAGGGAACTTTACAGTGCTTGCAATGCACTTGGGGTCAAATGAATCAAAGCCTGGTTGTCTGTACACAAGCCTGTCATGGCCACCTGTTAGAAAAAGGTGGACTCATATGGCCACCTGTTAGAAAAAGGTGGACTCATCAACCTACACAACGCTTGATCTTAGACATATCCCACACAACTTATTTCTTGCAAAATATGACTTTTCTTATGGTGCCTACAGGTTACGAGCGGTTTACAATGCAGCCTGCAGCTCTGGTCTGAAGGTCCTTGTGTAATCAGCCCTGCACTGTCCTTACCAACACACCACTGAGCAGTCTGGGTTTTTTCTTTACATTTTCGCAATCAAGCATGGATTTGATCCATTCCATGTTCAATAATGACTGAATAGGTGAAGAGGTTTTTCTTGCATTCCCAAGGCATTTCACATGGGTTGGTATAATAGTGCCACAGTACTGATCTCAAGCTCACACTGGTAATATTAAAAATTTCCTTAAGTGGCTTATTTTTCTTGTATAGTGCAACTATAGAAGCTGTTTTGCCACTTGTAAAGTGAGCACTTCCAACCATAGTAGTGGTAGGAGGGTAAAAAAGGAAATCTAGGACATATGTGGGGAGCATGTCAAAACACTTCCACCTCCTACAACAGCTAAACTGCTAATGAGGTGGGCTCATGTGATATGCCAGCACATCATTTAATTGCCACTGCTTCCTAAAGGGTGCCAACACAATTTTAGGTGGAATAAAGTGATTTGCATCAACATAATCAGCATGGACCTACTCTCGACAACTTCATTGGTAGGCACTGTATATGTGGTCTTTAAGATGATCATCTATTTATTAGGTTTACAACTATGATAATGTGTAAGTATGAGGTTCCCAAGATGTCATGAAGTAACCTCCTGGGTGAGAAGGATAAGATTGATCAAAAACCTCAAAAAAACATAAGAGGTTAGCTCTTAAGAACAAGCTAAATACCTCCCTGCTACAAAGTATAACACCTGAGATAAAACAATCACCTATAAGGCTAATAACACAAAACACTACCAGACATCATTATCCCAATATTTTCAAATCTAATCCCATTAAACTATCTTTTTTTTTTAAAACACTGATGCAAAATAATTGTTTGCAAAAAGCTCATTGAATACTCTTCATCTCATATTTGTGAAAATATAAAAGAAGCAGACATTTCCTCTGGAAATTAGTTTTGTTGGATGGCCCAGCCAGAATGATTAATGTACAAACCATATATTATTCACATGGATAACTGAATGAAACAAAGGTAATGCTGCTCTAAAACATGACGTTTTCTCCTGGGTTTTACTTAATTCAGAAAGCTATTGTTTTAACCCATTCACTATAGTTGGGATGTATAATTCTTTTTCTGTTCAGCATGGCAGAAGCATTGTTTTCATATGTTTGCCATCTCCCATATTAGCAAGGTAGCGAACAGGAACAGACAAAGGAAGGCTGCACTTACATTCATTCTATAAATGTCATGCAATGCATTGAAATGACAGCCCCCTGTCCACTACTAGGCCCCACAAATATTTTCATGGTTTCCCCTAGCTGCTTCACATGCTCTAGCTCAGTCCACTGACAGCACATTTTTCTGTACATATTGTTCCAATTCACTTTATTCTGAGCATGCCTTTTACCCTCCTACATGTTCAGGCCCCAATCACTCAATTTTTTTTTTCACTCCATATTTCCATCTCCAATTTGGTCTTACCCTTACCCCTTCTCTCCTCCACTTATGACAAGCTGTTCACCATTTCCATTCACCTTACTGGATACCCAAAGCACCCCAAGTGTATCAACTGCCACATTACTCATCTTTGTATTTAAAATGTCCATCACTAATACCTGGTCTTTGGCATCAAAATTGCTGACACACTCATGCATCTACTTTCAACACACTTGCCTCTCATCATTTTTCTTCTCATAGCCAAATACATAAGCACTAATAATCGCCCTTCTCTTGCACTCCACTTTCATTTTCATCCATGTCAGACTGGAGCTCACTTCCACTTTCAAACAATCCCACAACTCCTGGTTCAGCAATAGTGCTGTTTCTTCCTCAGGTTTTGCCCTCACACCAACCATTGACTTTACTCTTAAAATATTCCCAAATACTATTCCAATCTACCCTTCTTTCACTCACAGCCAGAACATCTGGGTTTCTTTCCTCAAACACACTACCTGTCTCTCCTTTCTTCTCATCTTGGTTACATCCACACACATTAAGACATCCTAGCCTGAGCCTCTGAGGAGGAGGAGCACTCCTCACTTGGCTCCTTCTTCTGTTCCATCTTTTAGAATTTGAAATACATGAGAGGAGCATTCCAGTCCCCTGCCTGCACCCCTCTTAGTCGCATTCTATGACATGCAGGGAATATGGAAGTAAAATTTTTTTTTTCCCCAACTCAGGGTAGGTGAGCACGTTATTAATTCTTGAGTCGGCCCCATTTGCCTTGAGTCAAAACAGGAGGCCATTAATGCTTGTAGTGGTGGTTCATGCAATGTTTTCAATTTTTTCCCATTTCCATTTACTGATCAGAATAGGTGATGTCCAGGGGGGCTATCTGAGATCTGTGCCATCATGTTATGTACTAATTTTTGAAGGTGTCTCATTCTTACAGATATTACACATAAAAATCCTTAGTAATCATATTTGTTTGTGAAAGAAATACTTATAAAAATACCATACATCTCACCAAGTATATGGAAATACTCTTGTAATACCTCATATGCCCGGCAGCAAAACAGTACAAGTTAAAGGGCATGAAGCAGACATAAATGTTATCTCACCAGGTTGAGTAGAATATCATTTTCTTTAGAAAACTACAGTCTAGCTAATGATAATAATAAACTGGAGAGATTTTTTTATATATCTGAGAATATCCCACATACTATTCCTGGATATTCTGAATGCTGCAGTGAAAAGGTGAAGCAAGCTATATTGGCCAAAAATTATAATGAAACACATTAACCAGATTTTAAGGTCATTCAAGCAAACCACAAGATAATATGAAAAAAATCATATGGCCAATCACAACTTTTAAAGTTTGGAAGGCCTACAATTATTTTTTTACAAGCACCTTAAAAAGGGGAAAGAAAAAATGTACATACATCAAGAGTATGTGTGTGATTAACATATTGCAACTACCTTATTGTAGAGTATACATAGAGAGTTTTACTCTCAAGGAGCCCTCAATCTCATAAAATTTACTAATGTACAACTCTAATTTTCTGTATGCTGTCTGCATTCACAGCCTCTTCATGTTGCTTACTGCAGTCATCTATAAATCTACCACGCACTATAAAAGTATTCTTCATATATTTTGTAGTATGTTTCTAGCTTAATTTTTAGCTATCTCTCACTGATCTTTCTTTGTTGGTTTGAAAGAAATATTCACCTGAATATGGCAATCTGATTCAGGAACTCTAAACTTGTCATCAAGTATCTTCCTTCTTCCTTATCTTTTACACTGTGGATAAATTCACATTCACCAACTTCTCATGTAAGTCAGCTCCCTTTTTTTGGGTACCATCTTGGTTGCCCTTTACTGGATGTTCTCTAGATGAAAGTGTTTCTTCAATTGAAATGAAGACTTGAGATTGATTCATACTCTAAGTCAATTATATGCCGCAAACAGTTTACTAAAGATTTCCTTATCTAGGTACTGAAAAGCAGCTTAGCTATTCACCAAGAGATAATTTGCCTCTGACCATTCTCCAATGATTGTGGTCTGGTGATAGGTGGGGTACTGTCAACCACCAGGCCCCTTTCACACACACACACATGTAAATTGTTTCCCAGAAAGCATATACACAAAAATAGCTTTTTTTTTTTTCTAACATATATACCTAATTGCATCTCCTACCTGAGGGAGGTGGTGTAAAGCCAAACCAACCAAGGGCATCATTTGCACACATCCGCTCTCTAGCTGTTGTGTAATGTACCAAAATCAGAGCCTATCAGAAGCCGCTAACCCCCACAAACTACTCGTTGGTTTCCTAAAAACCACTTTATATGCCTTGGCTTGGCCAGCTGATAGCACATCACTCCCATATACCATGTTGATCCAATTAATCATTTCAGTGCATATCCCCCTCCGAGGTATTCAGATTCCAATACAACAAAGCCTCTTTCACTATTTTCATCCATCTTCACAATTTCCCCCTCCCCCTTGCTCCCTTCACTTCTGACACGGATTCTCTTAGCCAGGCCAGTCATTCTTTGCTCATTCTCTCCATACACCTGAATCATCTTGGCACATCCAGCTCAGCTTCTTCAATCAGACAACACTTACTGCAGCACCTCTCTCTTAAAGTAGCATTCTTCACAGGATCACCCCTCTTCACAGACATACTACAATGAATATTCATTGCTCTTCTTGCTTTCAACTTTACCAATATTTTCAAGTATGCATTATATTATTCACAGTGGAAAGGATGGTGTCACTATTGTTTGTACATTCTTCGGATATTTTAATTATAAACAACCGATTTCCTGGCAGTATAAAAGGAACGCAAGAAACATTTGTACTTGGAGTTTAAGGCAGTAAAATATTTAATCATTTCTTTTTGTTCTTATCTTTAATGGTGTACTTTTCATAGTTCTTCTGAGGATCATATGGTTCCCATCGACTTGCAGGAAAAATGTGCTTGTTGCGTTCATACCAACTGCGCATTACAACTTTACCTGAGGAGTAGCAATCATCTTTCAGTCAATCTAAAAAAAGGATAATTTGCAGTGTACGTAAAGCTGAAAAAAAAGTCTACACAGATGTAAAACTGCAAGTTTCTTGTTTACACATTCATATATATATATATATGTCAACATGTAAAAACTACATGATTCAGGTGATTCAAGTAACACTGTAATGACGGTGGACATAATGTAAGAGGAATGTTTATTTACTTTTTGAAGGGATTATCTTAATCAAGAACAGAAAAACTTTTACTGGATTCATAATGTTCAAGAACAGAAGTTTCATTTCAAATCTTACCTGCATGTGATTCTTCCTTTTCTACAGATGCATCACTAACCAGACGTACATCATCACGAACATCAAAATGAAACAATGGTCCACTCTTTCCTCGAGCCTAGGAAAAACAATTTTCTAATAAAAAATTGTTCTAATCTTAAGAGACTTTTCTGAGGTTAGGTCTATGCAATATGGGTATTTCAAGCTTCCAGATACCAATTCATTCTCAGATGGACTGCATGCCAAGACAAATTCTGTTAAAAAAGTAAAATCATGTTTGCATTGAATTAAGACAAGCAGAATATTAAAAATCCATAATCTCTGGTACCAAAAAATGTGCAAATCTTAAGACTTTTATGGATTTTAAAATCAAGGGCAACAGTTGTGGTCTGAACATGTCATGACCTTAACTGTTTAGTATACTTTAATGCTAGTTCTGTTTTACCTTTTTGGAGTATATGCAAATACTAGTATGTAATATGTAAAACCTTTAAGAAACATATCCATATAGGTGTGTTAACATCAAAAGACTTACTCAGGTGACACACCAATGCACCCTTATCTAATTTCTGTAAGATTTCCACTTCTAGACAAAGGTAATCACAATGGTAAGCACAATAATTTTCCCATTAAGAATGCTACACACACCATCACTTGGACACTTTTTGCATGATATCATATAGATGAGAAAAGCATGGGCTTTCTTGCTAAGTGTTCAGACAGCAAAAACAAGTGACAAAACGGCATGAGGTACAGCAGTGCATAGTAAACAACGCAGCTAACTCTGAAAACCCACAAGCCAAGTTGATGGTAATTTGAATTATGTGGATCAACAATATGGCTGAGATTACAGTTTTTAGAAACATGGTTTTCAATATTCTACCAGTACTATTATGAATTTGTACTCAAATTTGAATTCAATCTGAACTGATTCCCTGGGACTCTGCAGATACCAAAGTCCTGATAGAAACATTAAATCAATGGGCAATGCTATGTATTTCATTGTGACTGTAACTCTTATAGGAGGGAAAGAAAACTACAAAGGAAAGACTGCAAAAAGTCAGAAACGCTATGAGAAAATGAAGTTTATGATATAAATGTATCAGTAAGTCAAATAAAAGACCTGGAAAGGAGTTTGACAATCTAAAGCAAAATAATATAAAAAATATGATGTAAATACCAAATTGTATACAGGTACCTTGTTAACAATAAAGTCGTAAAAAGTGTAATGATGAGGAATGATGAGATCCTCTTTGATGTACATGAGGTGATCTGCAGACACAGACCGCAGCTCATTGAACTCCTTTCGCAAAATTTCTAGTCCTCTCTGGAGAAATTGATACACACTGTTACCTGCCAGCATGAGATACAATGAATGAGACTTACACTGGATAAACAAAGGTTAATCTGTTTTGCATGTCAATCTATAATAAACAAGAAGGGCAACAGAGCGTTATGTCTGGATTCATTACCATCAGTAATCCCAAGCCAACATGAATTTTAATAATGCCTTTCACAGTTTATGTTACACTAGCTAACACATACTAACATTAAAGAATTTTCCCTTTTCTTGCTAAGTGAGAAATGAATGTAGCAGAAAGAAAAATTAAGATTACCCCAGCAGGTGAAGCCACCATCATAAAAAAAAAGGGAACTGGAAGCAGGAGCACAGCTGTAGTGGCCAAGATCATTTTCTTTACCAAAATGAATTTTAATACTATCTTATAAGTATATGTTAGGACTAGCTAACAGGTCTTCATACCATTTTCTTTCTCCCTGCTGTGTGTAAAATGAATGTAAATGATGAAATATGAAAATTACACCAAAGGTGAAGCAACCTTCATTAATACAGCAAAGAAGATATGAGTAGATATGGAATGCCTCAAATGACCTACCTATAAGGCATGAAAGTAATATTCTAAGTATTCAAATAAAAGTATCTAAATGATAATTGATTTCCTTTCTTTTTTAAAAGATGTTTTTCTGTGTGAGCATGTGTGTGTAAACAGTACAAGTGCTACATCTCAGTAACTCTTCTCCTAGCCCCATGGGCTATCAGAAAGGGTGTTTTACAGTAGCCATGAAAGCATTAAACTGCCAAAAATATTCTATAATTGTGGAAAATCCAGGATCTTTGCCAACTTCTAATGAAGACAAGTAGGTTTGCTCAAGAAGAAACACCTGAGCAGCTTATCCCAGGTAGTTCCAGACATTCAACCCTACATGTACCACTAAGGTATCCTTTCCAACCCTCAAAATTCATTTTGAGCAATGTATTTAACCTTAAAATTTCAAAGATATTCATAAAATAATGCAAAAATATAGCTTCAGAGGTAGTTTTTTTTTCACCATTTTCACCCTAAAAATGTGTAGATGTCCTATATGTTTCAGCACAATGCACTAAAAAGTGCAACAGTGAGGCCTAAGTGCCTTATCACTATGCATTTTTTCAATTATTTTACCAAAATACTGATTACTACTTGCTGTTACTGTTTTATCATATATAATATTTCTTTACTTGTTCTAATCAATTCATGCACAGACAATTATTTTCAAAACAGCAAAGATATAAATGCCTGAAAAATCACCAGCCATACAAGTCGGATATAATGCTGTCATGGCCAGGTAGGTACTGGCAACATTGCCTCAAACTGTCAGATAATCTTTTTTTTTCCAACCTTATCTTGGTCAAATTTTTATTCTAAAAGAGTTAGTGTCCATAAAATCATGCTCTACATCAAACAGTTCAGAATAATCATCTGCCTATGCCTTAAAATGCAGCTAAAACGTGACAGAATTTCCTTACAAGAAAACTCACACAAAGGTACTCCTACTGGCATTAGGGAGGATGACTGACCATGACAAGAAATCATCATGCATTGCCACCTTAGCTACCACCCATGCTTAGTGAATGGCACTGAAACTTGGGCACATCATGATACATAAATATCCATCTAGAGGTACTGCTTAACTCATGTAAATACCAATCAGGAGGAATTAAGGGGTTAAACCACAGCCAAAGTGCAATGGTTCCTGAAAGGCACTCTTGTATGAATTTATATTATCAGCAGCTTTTTTTTTATGAAAATAAGCAAGAAAAGACTGCTGGATATAGCTTCTGAATTTTCAGAATCTAAATCTTTCAGGATACTGAAAATATAGACTAACTGATACTCTGAGAAATCTGAGAAAAACATGAGTTCACAGAATGTCATTCATTATACGCTGTATTTACTTAAACTGTTTTAAGTTCCAAAACCCGCCACAGTATATTTGGCTCCTGACCACAGGATGAAGGTGGTCTTTTAAAACAAGCTATCAGCCATGGGAAATTGAGTAGCTGAAGAAATTTCTGACATCAAAACTCTCTCTCCCATTTTGAAGATACAATAGTCACTGTACTCTGAAAACTAACAGCCTGAACTTCCTCCTGATGATTAACTGATGGAGAAAGGTAGAAATTGATTCTAAAGGCTCTAATTCATGATCAGGGCATCTGTTACTTCCACCCTTTGATCAAGAACTAAAGTGACATGTGTTGGAAACAGGGCATTTGTTTTGTTGGTGAAGAGATCCACCTGAGGAACCACCCCTAACAAATGGAACTAAATGAATGCAACTCTACTGATAAGCATGGTAACTATCATGGATACTGACCTTGACGGTATGGGACCGAACAAAGCCAGGAGAAACGGGCTTTTTTCACTGCTTAGAGTGATTTAGATTTTTTTGTTTTTGTTTATTCTAATGTGGGACAATATCTATATGAGTCTTGTTGAAGAGGTGAGGCACTCCTACCACACTGCCCAAAGAAACAGAGTCCTACAACCAGGGTTTAAGGAAATTCTGGGAGATGAACCATGCAACCAATGCTTTCCTTTCATTAATATGTAGGAATTTTTGTTACTCGTCCAAATACACTGAGTAATAGCTGTTTGGTGAAAGGCAACTCCATCTATGATTTGAAGTGTCAGTCCAAACTAATCAAGAAGATGGGGGACCTATCAGAGGTGTAGGCCTTCAAAGTTTTTTCATGTCTATCGAGAAGTTCTAGGGGTAAGGCTAACGACAGATCTCTGATAAAAAATGGAAAATATTTGGATTATTCAGAAGGTTACCTATCTGTCTGCATCCTTGCCATGTCATTGTGCTAAGCTGCAAAACTGATCATTCCTGAACATGTGCTCTAGCTGAAGATGGGAAACTGCAGCCTATGAACAGACAACTGAAGTAACTCAGGGTAGTGCAAAGCCTTTCCACCTGGAAGATACAGGGATCCTATTCGAGTGTGTCAATCTATTCCTAACCAAATAAAATTCTGACTGGGAATCCAGTGAGACTTTTCCTGGCTGATAATGAAATGTGCTTCTTGAAGAACATTTCAGGTTATTTGAAAACTGTCCAGATGCTTGAGAAATGTGGTATATGAGGAGGTGTGTCTTGGGATCTGAAAGCCTATTAATCTTGTAATACAACACGTGGGACAACTGTATACACAACCAAAAGGCTTCCCTTGAACTGTCATATTTGGTTTCCTATCCTATATGATGAAAATTTCTCATTCTAGGATTTAGAGAGAGCCACTAAGCATCCTTTAGGTCCAGGTTGACTGCCCAAGGTATCTAGCAAGTACACATCCAAAATAAATCTCTCTGTTTAAGTCCTTTTTAAATGACTGCAAAGGTGTTGATACAACCAAATCCCTTTGCAAGTTCTACTACAACTTTGTTAAACCTTTTCTGCATATATTTCTTCAACCCTTGCTTCTTTATTTTTTCAAAGTGGGGTCCAAAAGACATGAACTTTCTCAACTAGAGTTTTGAATCTTTATTAAGATGTTAATTAATAAAGTATAGCATTTTCAAAAAGGGTGTCATTCTCATTCCACGATATCTCTGGCAATATACAAAAATTGTTAAAATTATAATAAACTCGTACTAAAATCTAATAAGAAAAATCAATACTTTACTTTCACATCTTTTACTTTAGTTCATCCTCTTGCATCAGTGGAAGCACTGGTGGAGCTGAAGCTCATATCCTTATCAAATGAAAATTCTTCTCCACTGGTGTCACTACCAGATTCTCCAATATCTCCCAAGGTAATCTGTTTCATGGTCATCACCACTTAAAGTTTGGAAGGATAACAAAGTATTGAAACAGTTCAAGAGGGAGCTTTTTTCTTTCTTTTTTTTTTACACTGGAGGCTCCAGTCATAGACAAAAGTCTGCATCAAGGCTGGGCTTAGAAATATATAGAGGTTAATGAAAGGGAAAAACAAGATATGGAAATCATTATTACTATTTTTTTTTATCGTACTTAACCGCTGTCTCCTGCATTTGTGAGGTAGCACAGGGAATCAGACGAGGAATGGCCCAACCTACCCACATACACATGTATATACATAAACACCCATACAAGCACATGTACATACATATACATTTCAACGTATACATACATATACAGACATATACAGATATACACATGTACATATTCATGCCTGCTGCCTTCATCCATTCCCGTTGCCACTCCACCACACATGAAATAGCATCCCCCCCTCCAGCGAGGTAGCACCAGGAAAAGACAAAAAGATATGTATGTATATATGCATGCATGGGCATTTATGTATATATATGTGTGTAAATATGAGTGGATGGGCCATTCTTCATCTGTTTCCTTGCACCACCTCGCTGATGTGGGAAACAGCAATTAAGTATAATAAATAAATAATAAATCGCTGGGAATAGGGGAAAAAAGAATACTTCCCACATATTCCCTGCGTGTCATAGGAGGTGACTAGGAAGGAGGGGGCTGGAAATCCTCCCCTCCCATTTTCAATTTTTCAAAAGAAAGAACAGAGAAGGGTTTGCATGTTTACATGAAAATATGCTCTTAAGTTAGAAAAACTATAGCATCTGATATTTTCATATGAAACAAAATATACTGCAGTTACATGCACATTAAAGATTTGGGTTTTATACAGGATTAATGAAAATCCTAAACTACAATTGAGATAAACACCTTGCTGATCTGGAGCAAGGGTATCCCCCACTATCTGTTGCTGGGGATCTTGCTGAGTGGCTGGTTGCTGTGGTGGTTGCTGTGGTGGTTGCTGCTGCTGTTGAGGAGCTGGCTGTTGTTGTTGTTGTTGTTGTTGTTGTTGTTGCTGCTGTTGTTGCTGAGCTGACTGAGATTGCTGCTGCTGCTGCTGCTCAACTTGATTAGGTTGTTGAGATGGCTGTACTGGTGGTGCTTGTTGTTGTACAGATGACTGTTGCTGGACTGAAGTCTGTGTTTGCAAGGATGGCTGTTGCTGCTGCTGTGGTTGCAACTGCTGTTGCTGCAACTGCTGCTGCTGCTGTAGCTGTTGTTGCTGCTGCAGTTGCTGCTGCTGTATCTGCTGCTGTTCCTCTAACTGCTGTTTCTCTTTCTCCATTAGGTCTTTCTTGCGTCGTTCCTCCCGTTCCCTTTGAAGATTATGGATTTGTGTCTGTATCATCTTTGCTACTGACCGCTCATCTTCTTCAAGTATCATCCCCATTTTTACCTGGATAATTGGTCATAATTAACAAGCTACCAATTTTCACTCAAACAGAAATACAGTATTGTAAAAATACTAAAAGGATATGTTCTACTAAGAAAATACAAAATGCAAGAATGATAAAAATGAAAAAATACCATATGATGCATTACCCCATTACCTATCACCATTTTTGCAGTAAATGGTATTCTCTGTCTCCAGAGAAGATTCTTTTTTTTATGCTGAAGGCTCAAGTCACAGACACAAGTTGGCGTCAAGGCCAGGCCTTAGTTGAAATATATAGAGGATTATGAAAGGGAAAAAGAAAAGACAAGGGAAAGTATCTAAGAATTTTGGAAGAAGTGAAACACCTGTCTTTTAAAATGAGCCAGATCACAGTAACTGGGAAAGACAAGAGAAGGTAGAGACTTCTAAAGCTTTAACTGTAGGGAAAATAACAGTTATCAAAACAGCCCACCTTGCGTTGCCAATGGCCACACAGTAAACAGGGGAGTGTTCTGGGAACAGCTGAGTGAGTGTGTTAGCAGCTTTGATCCACGAAACCGAGTTACAGTGATGGGTGATTTAAATGTGAAGGCGAGTAATGTGGCAGTTGAGGGTATAACTGAAGTCCATGAGTTGTTCAGTGTAGTAAATGGAAATGGTGAAGAGCTTGTGGACTTGTGTGCTGAAAAAGGACTGGTGATTGGGAATACCTGGTTTAAAAAGAGAGATATACATAAGTATACATATGTAAG
>JAUUDZ010330633.1:0-28270 GCA_032361705.1 Panulirus versicolor | reverse complement strand
GCACCAAAGAGGACGACACACGCAGAGACCCGTCGGCAGATTAATCTGAAGTGAAAAAAGAAATATTATTTGTGTATAGTATATATTTACGGGTTTGTTAGCTGGCGAAGGGAGAGGCTGAATGTAGAACGTAAGGTGGTTCCTGAGCTGGTGTAGTGGTTTTCATAAATGACTTTTCCATTGATGGTGTATCGGTGTATTGGTTGTGGAGTATAACAGCTGCACATGGTAAGGGTTCCATCATGTTAAGTATATCTAATATAGCAACACAGATAGAAGATAAAGAGGAATTAGCAAAGGAAGATAAGGCTGTAAGAAGAAGCACCTTCATATGGGGAACGTTAAAAAATAATTTCTATGGAAGTCACAGTACCACACAAACAAGAAAAGATGTAAAGAAAAAGACTTTAAGAGGAGCAGCTTCTTGCCTACGATCAGTTTTAGTGGGAATTAAATCATCTTTCATGAGTACGTGACATGAATCCTTGATAGATACTGTGGTAGATACTCCATAGACTAGAAATATGGAGGATTCAGTGATACGATTTGATGAAATAAAGGAAGAACAAAAGTACCTAAAAGCAGACAGAAAGATAAAAGCTGGAAAAATTCTATAGTGAAAGTAAAAGCAAGAAATCAGTGTTTGGGATGCTATTGTCTAGCAATGTAACTTAATAGTTCGTGATCAGAAGTTTTCTTTAACTATATTTTGCATCGTACTTTAGCTGTTGCTGCAATTATGCATTTAGCATTACTTGAATTGTGTATTTGTAAAATTTTGTATTTCAAAAAGTATTGACAAATTAACAGGATCTGTCAGTTAGTACCGCTCATATTGATAGTGCAGTATTAATGTGATACAGATACAGAAGTTATATATATATATACTGATTAGCTGGTGTTATTATATTGGCCATAAATTTTAGGTATAATAAAGTTAATTACTTAAATTAGTTTTATATATTGTATGTATGATGTACAGCATTATGAATAATGTTCAACTGTTTTAATTTATTTTTTATCCATATTTTCAGTATTTGATAGTCACGTAATATTTTCCATGCAGTTGATCAGAGTGCTTGAGCATATGTGATATATTTATTGTTGAATGAAAGCGGTAAAATAAAAACAAAACACTATAGAATTTGTCTGTATGACCGTCCTGTGGCTTTTTCCCTTATAATTCACCCTTTTAAGTCAGGCACCATTCCCACCGTTCCTCATCTGTGAATTATGCCACCATTTTTGTCGCATACTGCTGGACTTTTCCTTGCATTCCTATCCATTTCCTCCTATCAGGAGGCTAACCTAATGGATGCTCTACCATGGGTTGAACTTACATTATCAAGACCTTGAGAATGCTCTTCATAATCATGTGTTTAAAGGTACTTTTAACTGGATATAGTTTGCATCCTTCAAAAGAGTTCTATGATTTTTCTAAGAATGAGTCGGGTCTTAAGTGAACTCTTAGGATTCTTTAGCAGGTTGGCACCTGTGGTGTATTTTCTACCTGGTATCATCTGCTTCGTAGGTCTTGTATAAGTTTAGCTCCTTCATAAGCTTATTTGCTCTTTCTTTTGGTGTCACTGCTTTCCAGGGTCTTTCTTCCATCTTACCTGTAACATAATAGTGGTAATAGTTGATGATTAATCCATTTATCTGACCTATAGATGGTTAGCTTTACTGAATTTATGTAGCAGTTTTGGGTGATTCTTTGATTTGATGATAATATGATAAAGAAAAATGGATAGTTCTCCTCGAGCCTTCAGTTACTTGAGATCTATTCTTGTTCTTCGGGCACTTCACTTATTCCATTTGATTCTCCCAGACAGAACTCCATGAGTGATGTTTTTACAAAATTGGAGTGTAGAAGTCATATCCTACATTTAGACAATGACTTTAATGTCTTCTTGTAGGCTACAAAATTAAGCAGCATATTCAATCATATCTCATAACCCTAAACACTGACTTAAATCAATGAAGGATGTTAGATTAATGAAGGATGTTTCATGTTTTGGTTCAAGTACATAACCTGGTTTCTGGAGTTCTTGTAATGGATATGATTTGAAATTCACATGACCTTTGTTTTATTGTTGATTGGACTTTTGATAAGTATAATAGAAGTATCTTGTGAAACAACCCTGTAAGCATATTGTATTCATGTTCACTTCATATTTGATAACTTTACATCTTTTTCAGCTTCATGACGACGACATGGGTGGTAGAGAGCATGGCCTGCGCCAACGCCATCAACCATTGGCGACGGATGAAGCAGCTCAAGAAGGTGCCTTTTGCCTCCTCTCCAGACCATCATCTTCGTTATCAAAACCATCACCTCCAACACATTTCCCCACCTCCATCACCATCAGCAGATACCTTGTTACAGTCTTTATGCACAACCACCAACACTTCTGCTTCCACCTTAACTGCCACCTGTACTGCTACAACCTCACCATGTCCCCAGGATGGAGCTAACGACCCTCTGACTTCGATGACATCCATCTTGGTATTTTGGGCTTTCTTAACTGCTGTCTGTTCTTTTGCATTCTTGTGGTTGTTAGTCGTTTCTCCCCCACTGTGACACAAATGCTTATTTTAGAAGTTTGTTGCTTTTTCGTGAAGTATTATTCATGGAATTATTTATTAGTTAATTATAAAAGTCGTACTAGATATCTCTGAAACTTATTGGTGTAGAAGTTGGATGGATTTGCTTCAAACTAAAAGTTCTGAAATAAGCAATTACGCCTCTTGTTATCAAGATATGCATGAATACATATCCCCTCATGCCATTCGGTGATACATTGCTCATGAGAAAGTGGAATATTATATAGACTGGAACTTTCAGCATTTGCAAAAGTAGTTATTAAAACTTGTACACAGTATTCAGGAAAGAAAATGCTTTTCATGCATGTAATTGTCATGCTATGATAACACACCTTTATAACCTTAGAAAAGAGATAGTTAATCCAGTAATCATGAATCAGGTTATGCTAATCAGATCACGAAAATGTTTGACCTGTATTGTCTGAAAAAAATCATGTCATACAGATATAGGAAATTTGCACTGATTTGAAATATACCTACTGTAGCATTTCTAAAGTGGAGTTATGCTTAGGAGACACCTGAATCTTCATTAAAGTCATTGATAACATTAGTGGTTGAATTTTAGGGGATTTATGCGATTCATTACTTGCCAGTGAATTCAAAGATCTGTTTGATAAAGCCTTTGATATAAAAAGTGGCAATACCCTTTAACATTAGAAGCTAGCTACTTAATAGTGATTTCTTCCTTATCCAGTGGCCACCAAGAACCCACAGGTGGTGCATTGTGTTGAATTGGATGTTCCATTCATGTCATACATTCATTCTGCTTGCTGCCAGTTTACTCTATCATCTTGGCAGTAGCTTTTCTAACTGAAGGTATCAAATCAGGTGCCTCTAAAGTCCTACATGATTGTTGAGATGTACAGCACATATGACTTGGAGGAATACACAGCTGGTCTGATTAAGGCAGATATATCTTTGCTACCTATTACTGTAAAAGGACAGACATCTTTATTCATTACCTTTTCTTGTGTTTTGATTGTAAAAAGTTGAAAGGGCAACCTTCAAAATATATAGTGAGTGTTTCATATGACTTCAGAAAAGTCGCATGCTTTTATGTGTGTCTTGGGTTTATCCAAGAGTTATAAACTTCACAAACTTTTAAAAAAGATTCACATCAAATTTCAAGTTTAATGAAAATGAAGTTTAATGGAAATAATAAGATGGTATAGAAATTACATGAAAGGATGGATGCTTTCTTAAGAAGAAAAATAGCTGCATAGCTATTTTTGTCAGCTTAACCTTGTTTAATTTAGAAATAACATAATTAAGCTGTACAGTGAGCTAAGAATGTTCAGAAATTGAAGATAACTGTTGCCACTAACTTCAGTGATTCCTGATTAAAATTACAGTATACATAACCTGTACAGTAATGAAGCAAGTTGCATGAAGCCAACTGAAGCTAAGCTTAAGGTGCAGCACTTAACACTCTCATTTTATGCATCTCTTAACTTTCTTTGCTTTTAATCTTTCTGCTGTCGATTAATGATTGACCACCATATAACAAATTCATACCGTTGTAAACTGTCACATAATCTACATTGACCATTACAATGACTTGTATGGCATGACACAATTTGAATTTTGGTATATAATAAAAAAAGAAAAATCATCTGCTTTGTTGGATGGCTTACTGAGCATCTTGGTTGCCTTCTCATCACAAATACTTTTTGCCATGGTTCCCGTTTTGACATATAATGAAAAGAAAGTGGAAAATGGATTCATGCAGTTATGAAATGTCTGAATGTTTCCTTTGAAGGTCAAAATATCCATTCATCATAGTACTCATCAGGATTTGTTTTGCCTAATTAACATGCTGATGTTGCATGGCAGAAATATCAGTGCAAGATCTGTGCATTTCTTTTCAGTTTTTGATGTGGCATATTTGTATGCAGTCTTGTACCAGTAGTTCTTATGGTACCTGCCTTTAGCAGTTGTAATGTCACAGACTCCAACTAAGGAAATCCATGTTTTATTGTAGAGATGTGCTACAAGAAAAGCACTGTTGTTGGTTTTGAATATCACTAGAAAAATTAGTTGTTTGTTGTTTGTCCTCTTTACAAAACAGATTCTGTTTTAATTTTTAGAAGAGACGTTGATCTTTATCTAGACTTTGTTTCTAAGATTATGATATTTATTGTTGCTGTTACTTTCATTTTGAGAGAGATGTATTACCTGACCCTTTGGATCATTTAATGAGGAAAGATTGCTGTAATCTTTTGATTCTGCCATGAGTGAATATAGTACAGGGTATTCTGAGTTTATGATGAAATATAGTAGACAGAATATAATGACCCAGTAAAACCCTTTAGTCACCTACAGCATTACTAATTGTTAGATATACCTGTCAGTTATGTGGTTAATATTGTAGAGAAGTTCAAAGGTTTTGAAAAACTTGTGTAAAAATGTGGACATTCATTTTGGAACTTACCAAATACAGTAAAAGAATGAAAAACTAGATTGAATGAAACGAATGTAGAGAAGATAAAACATGAGCTCAAGCTCATAAGAAAAATTTCATCCAGTCTTCCACACATGCACACAGAAGGGAAGGCTGAGTGGATTGTTTGTATATGGAAAGCATTTGACACTAGTGTACATAGGAGGCTGATTAAGAAGCTGGATCATCAGGGAGAAGAAATAAGAGGAAGATTTCTTCAGTAGATAGAAGATATCTCTGTGGAAGGGAACAGAAGATGCACATTAGAGGAGCCTTCTTGAAATGGGTAGATATTTCTAGTAAAGTGGCAGAGTTCTGCTCTGGGACCATTACTGCTCTTGACTGATATAAAGTACTCATTAAAAGTATGGATTACATTAACTTACAGAGGGACTAAGACTTTATATTTGGTCTGAAACTTGGTTGATGAAATTCATTCCTAGTAAACATGTTACTGAGGAAGGGACACAGTGAAAGATGTTCTTAGCAGGAAATAGCTCCAGGAGTCTGTGTGTAAGAGGGATTTGGCAATGACATTGTCCCTAACCTGTTGCCAGAGTTCCACATTATGTGAATGGTAAAGGAGAAAAACAGAGTGCTGCTTAAAAGTAGAATAACATTCAAGGATATGGATAAGGAATATACAGTAAGCTGTTCTTAAGCAAGATTGAAACTAAAATATGCAACCTAAAGAATTGCGAAGCTAATAGAGAAGGTCCAGAGGAGGGCAACAAAGATGGTACCAGAGAGCTAAGTTACAAGAAAAGGCTTGAGCCCTATATTTTGCCCTTGCAGGAAGAAAGAAGACAGAGGAATGAATGTTTACATTCTTGAATTTTTAAGAGATTGATGATGTTAACTGAATAGCTCTTCAAAAAATTTTGGAATAGATCAATTGGAGGTCATAATATGAAATTAAAGGATGCAAAGAAGTACTTAGTATGAGTTGTGGATGAATGAAATAAAGTGAATTGGATATAGTAGAAGCAGACAGTATACAAATATTAAAAAATTTGTGTGGTAGTAGGGATGCTTCAAAAAGTAGGGCCCCACCATACAGTGCAATACAAGGAGGTAATTTCACAGACTCAAACACACAGAGAATACAGTCGGAAGACAAAAAACAAGATATCATGAGAAAGTGAGACAAGAGGAAGGAGAAGCAGAAGTGTCAAGTGATGGTAATGTCGGACCGAAAGTAATGTATACAAATACAGATGGATTAGTAGGTAGTGATAAAGATTTGGAATTCAGGGATCATATTAGGGAAAATACACTTGATATTGTTGTAGAGACAAAACTTACTAAAGAGATAAGATCTCATTTGTTCTGTTCAGAGGAACCCATGGTAGCAAGGAAGAAAAGTGAAGACAAGGGAGGAGGCAGAATGACTCTTAGTAAGAGACAGCTTAGTTTCAGGTAATACAGGTAATGCATGCTACATAGCCCTGGGATTTTTTTTAATGAAACACTAGCAAGGGCTTAAGCTTAAATCTCCCTTAACATTTCCTTCCGTCCCAGTAGAAGCCTTAAATGATTTTTGGTGACCTTGATCCCTGGAGCACTTTTTATCTCTGCTATAGAATGTTCTGGTTAGCATTTTCTTTCACAATAAGCTGTTCTTATCCTTATTAAACACAAGTTGAAATGTGTATCCTCCTTACCCAATCATTTTCTAAAAGTATGTGGGAAATGGTAGATAACATCAGGGATAGATGTGGCAAGAAGAAGCATTTGATCACACGTTCTTGTTTATAAGCTGACCTCGAGTGGATGGGATATAAATTGAAGTGTATTTTACTTATGTGTTGGATGCGATTTGAAGGGTATTTTTCTTTGACATCATTATAAGATGTATGATGAGTCTCGGTCATCTGCTCTTGACGGTACCTCGCTGATACAGAAAGTAGTGAATGTTTATGAAAAAAGATAGTATCAAAGGAAAAAGATATTTTGTATATCAGAATACGAAGGATAAACATTGTGTTATAATGCAAGTTTGTACCATATTTCTCAAGTGTCATAAGAATGAAATACACCTGTACCCTGTTGTTTTGTTGGGTATTTCAGTGTAGCTGTATAGTTCATAGTTAAGAGAAAATCAAGTTGTAGAAGGCTTTAGTCTTTCCAGTTGTTCATCTGATAGAGTTATAAGGCCTAAATACCTATGATGAGGAGTATAACAATATTGCTGTATTTGGAACTACTTTCCTTCCATTTGTGCGGGTTAGTTTTCTGGTAGTAACTCTTCTGCTGAAAGGGAGGTAAGACAGTTTTAGAATCACATTGTGCTTCTAGAGAGGCAGAAGGCATATTGCCTTGTTCTTCTAAAACTTTAGCAAAGGGCGAGGTAGTGCTGAAGCAGATGAGGCATTGCAAGGATCCTGTTATGTTGCTACAGGAAAAACTCCTCTGATGATACAGCAGAGGATGAAGTGGTGCTAAAGTTCTGTGATGCAGAAGCAGAGGTTGTATTGATGATGAGATCTTGTCCTGCAACAGAAGGGGCAGCAGTACTAGGGCTTTTTGATGTTGTAGCAGAGGATTCAGAGATGGTGGGACCCTTTGATGCTGCTACAAGGAATGAGCAATGATGAGGTCCTGTGAAATTTTTGCAAAGATTGTAATGAGCTAGGGACCTGTGACACTTCTGCAGAGTAAGTAGTGAAGCTGAAGTATTAAACACTGCAGCAGAGGAGATAGTGATTTCTGGAATCCTGTTGTGCTACAGTAAAGGTTTAAGTGAAAATAGTGACTGCAACTAAGAGGTAGAGATCTTAAAGTCTTGTGGGGCTGCAGCAGAGGAATTAGTGATGCTGGAGTAGTTTGGTACTTCTTTCGAGAGTGTAACTACAGCTGTAGCAGAAGGTGTAACAGTGCTAGGGACCTGGTTCAATGCTTCAGTGGTTGTAACAGTTTTAGGGCCCTGTGACTCTAAGAGGATTAACAGTGGAACTGCTTGAGGTTGTAGCAATGTGAGGGATGTGCATTGCAACAGTAGGAAGTGAGGTAATGTTTCCTATGAATAGAGTTGAGCACTTTATACATTAATGTGGCACAAGGCAGCATAGTCAGAGGTGGCTGTCCATCTGGTTGAGTGCAAGTTAGGGTTTGCTCAAGCAACAGCATAGATGAAGTTGTTAGCTTTATTCCATTTAGGTGGAGGTGGTGTTGGCAATTCTGGCAATGAAGTGCATGCCATGCACTGATGGCTGTGTTTGTTGGTAATGCTGCTGCCTAGGTATTAGACTACTTATCAGTGGGTCTTTTTCTTGGTATCTGTTGTTGGAGTCACAAGTGGCACGCTAGTTGATGCATTAGTCATCACATTGCTTGAAGGGAGTGGCTAGCTCCTGAGCAAGTTGGTGGGTAGCTTCCTTCTCGTTACTTTACACAGAGCATTACTTTCTCTTGCTTACAGACAGCCTTCTAACAAGCTGCTTTGAGCTCCCATCTCTGTCTTTTGTGCTGATATTTTGTTTTTTGAGGTGTATGAGTTTACTCCAGCACTTCTTCACCTTGTATTTGATTTAAACCTACTTACTTTGCTCTCCATATATACTATTGGTGTTGCTTTGCTTGCCTAAACTGTATTTCTACTGGAAATTAATAATAATCAGCATTTCCATTTACTCAGAATTTCAAGTAAATCACACCATAATTCTCATTCCTGTGAAAATTCAGATTCCATGCATGCTTGCGGTTCTGAATTTCATTTATTTCCTGTGCTGTACGAAGACATATCATTAATTGACAAATGCAGCAGAGAACTGGACTATGATAGCACAACACTTTTAGTGTGTTATCTCAAATTTGATATCTTAGATGTATGATATGGTGAAGTGTCATGAATAAAGCTGTGGACATGAATACAGTATTAGCATGTTTCGTAATGTTTTCAGAAAGTAGACCCCAGTGTTTTGTCTTACCAGTCTCTGCTGTGCAAGGGGTTTAGAAGCCCCTATTTCAAAAGTAAGTGGGAACACTGATAATTGATTTTTTTTCATCCCATTAACTATAGGGATACAATGTTTAATACTACATCCTTATCTAGGATCAGATGTTATCTTTTGTAGGCTTACAGATTCAAGGCTGAATTTTGCATCTGTTTAGAATTATGCCATATGATTTTGTGTGATATAGGAGGACAAGTTCATAGGGCATTAAATCTCCAGAGGTAATTTTTGTTCGTGCAGATAAGACTAATTGGGGAAAGAAGGTATTTCATGATTATAATGAATTTTATTGGATCAACCAAAGCCCTGAAAATCGAGATTTTTTAACCCCAAAATAGGTATAAGGGAATGCCCAAAAGGATTTTCAAAAGAGCAAGAAATCCTCCAGTGACTATTAGTTTTTCCTGCAGTACCAATCAGAATTGTTGATTTAATTTTAATTGCCATCTGTTTTGTTGAGATGCTGAAGGTAGCTAAGATGATATCAATATAATCATATGTCAGAATGAAACACCACAAGGTTGAAATGCCTTATTGTCAAAGCCTTATTCATATTGACCAAAATATTGTGTGCAATTTTTTCTCTCAAACCCAACACCCTTTCATACCAATTAATCCAGACTTGGGAGGTATCTTTGTATGCCTTATGAACATTTAAGGGAATAACAAAGACATAGGTTTTCTTTTGCAAATTGGGACATCTATATTAGATAGAAATAGTGACTTTAAAAAGAGAATTTGTCGGATATATATATATTAGGTTGCATTCATGAGTATGGATTGTGCTAAGTCATTTGTTATTTGTAAGTGCAGAAGATGGTGATGTAAGTAGTAGTTGGTAGGCAGCCAGTGGCCAGGGAGGTATATTACCAGTGCTACCCATCTGAATATCAGTAGGGTTCATGACTTCTACTTTGTTGTCAAATTGCACTCCTATAACCCAGGTAGCTGTCTTTTCTGTCTGCCTTACTGACATGTAGACTACTGGCATTCTGTCCACAAACATACAATTTCTCCTTGTCATATGTAACACCTGACAACACTTAACTCATGCAGCTCATTCTTCGTAGCTCTAAATTTTCCTGTGGTGAGCACTATGTGCTAGCCCCCTTTTGGCAAAATGGTAGGAGGAGTAGATAGAAGTAGTAGATAGGATTATTAGGTTGAAACACAAGGGAGAAGCGGTAGGAAGGAGCATTAGATAGAAGTAGTCATTAGGAACATTAGATAGGAGCCTCTTCAAACACTGCACTTGACTTGCCCTTTGCCAGTAACCTGTTAAGGATGAGGCACTAAAGGCTAAGAAGTAGCACTGGAGTTTTTTAGTTATGGAGAGTCTGTTGCCATGGCCACCTCTTTGAGGGAGTTCCAGTTGGAACAGGTGTCAGAGATATAGATATAGGAATAAAGAAGTTCAGCAAAGGAAAAATAGGCTGCTTTTATTATGATTGTTTTTAGAAAATGGAAGCATAATGCAAGATGATTAAAATAATATAAGTAATTAAGGATACCATAAGAAAGTGTAGCTAAAGATATGAACAAAAGAAATTTGCATTTTTGTATATGTAGGACAGTTAGGATTTACATAATTGTTATGGATTAGTTTTTCTTCTGTCGCTTGCCATAAGCGTATTATTGTTACATTTAGCTTGACTTTTTTCTTCTTACTTCCCTTTTTTCCTTATATACTCTGTGATTAGCATATAGTAATCTTGAAATAGATAATGTTTGTTTGTGTTTTTGAATGGATGTGTATTCTTTTATTATGTTTATGCTACTTTACTCCTTTTTTACTCTTATGAATGCTTAGTAACATCTGTGAAAGGTTTTTGTTCAGTGACAAAGATGAGGGTATCCTTTCAGACAATCTCCCTTTCTTTCAGGTACATATTTTTCTTGCATTCCCCTTGTCCTTTGTATTTACTAGCTGTATTTCTCATTTGTTTAGTGATCTTGATTTGGCTTATATTTTATTTTGCTGTTTGTTTAAAACAGACTTCTCACATTTTCTCACTGGCCAGAATTTATAAATCATGCAAGTTCCACACTTTATCTCATCCACTTTTTCACCCCAAAAGAATAATATGTCCATCTGTAGCATAAGAAAAGAGATTTTCTAAGATCAGCTCGAAAAAATGCTGAGGAGGCACTGCGTAAGCCACTTTTATATAGTTAAAGGAGGCATTTTAGAATATGAATAATTATTAATTAGAATTATGCAGATAGAGGTAAACAAGTTGCACCTGAGTTTTGCACACCTGTACAACAAAGTTATTTACTTGAACCATTCGAAGATAACTCCAGCGTTATGTTTACTTGACTCTTGACATCTCGACAACTGTTTGGCACAGTCTTGACTTCCATGGTGTAGTAAGGCATCACACACCCTTTCCATAAACTGTCTTCTATTACTTTGCATGTTATAGTCCACCTTCATCCTTTATCATCCCATTACATGATCTTTTTGGTCTGCATTATTTATTTTTCAATAATGAAATGAAGCATCTAGTTATAGATGAGCTATGTAAAATGTTAATTGCTATCCTTTTGATGAAGCTAAGGACCAGTTTAAAGTCTCATTCATTTATATTCAAGCAGAATTGTATTTGAAGTAGTTGTAAATTTTGTGATGTAAATTTATGTACATATATGTACATATTTAAAGTTGCATTTTGCATATGAATATGGTAGTTTTTGCATTAAAAAGTAAGAACCTTAGCATATCATAAATGAAAGATATCAGAAAGTCTGTAAATATCTTTATCACATAATGTTTGTCATACTTTGCATACTTTACATGCTTGGTGAAAGTTAATTAGGTTTTACTTATGAATGCATTGTGTATAAATGCTTTGTCATATTTTTGCCTTTTTGAACTGGCATTCATAAATTCTCATATAAGTACTGTAAATAAGTTGTTATAAATTTTACTTTTTGATATAGGGGATTTTATGTTTAGTGTGACATGTGATATATGGAGTGGCTGTTTTTCCTGCTTATAGCATGTGACAGGAAGGCTGTATTTCCCCTTACATTGTCATGAAACATGAGCATGTTTTGTGTGGATTGAATGACATAATTTCAAGCAGCAGCATGAGTTTAGCAAGTGTTTTTTACTTGTAATTTACTATAGGGCAGTAGTACTTTGAAAAGGAAAATTTGACTTGTCAGAAGGCAAGCGTGGACATAAGGGTTAGGACACAACAAAGATCTTCCCCAATGAAGGCAGGGTTAGGACAAGATCTCATTTACTAATGAGACATTTACACATGGAAGTTACCTGACTCTTCAGACAATAGTTTCCAAGCAGGGACTTACCACCATCTGATCATCATTAGAAAACAGCACTCTGGAAAACTTAGAAGTTTCTGAAAAGAGCTTAAGGGAAAATGGTGGGGCCTTATAAGTGTAGAACGCTTTCCAAAATGTATGAACATATGATCACAAATAAACAGAAAAGAGGGAAACTTTACACATCAGAACAACTTCTTTAGTAAACTAAAATGGGCATGAAATTCTTGTCAGGATACAGTATCAGAAGAAATTTTGTAAATATCAGAATCAAAGATTAATTAATTGGAAGGCTTTACTAGGTGCATGTCCATAATAACTTTTCAGATGCTAAAAACTGGTGGTGTCCCTCAAGGCATATTTTTAATGGTGTTGCTATTCTTGCTTTGTGTTAATGAGGCAGTTCCAGTCATATTTAAATGTTTGCAAAAATGCTAAACTTCAGTGAAATTTTTTTTCAGGATTGTGACCATGTTTAGAGGTATAGGTAGGCTCCAACATGGGATAGACAAGTAATCAATTATGTTTGTTTCAAAATAATGCATCTTTTTTTAAAATAGGGCATAGTAACATAAGATTACATAATAACCACCACCTTGCATAGAGAAAATTATAAGAATCTTACCTGAATGAGGGAATCTCTCATACATTTGTTGACAGTGATTAATGTGTTCTTGGAGAACAGTAGCCAGCAGCAATTGATATGCTAATGTTTCCTGCCTCTGCTTAAATATCCATATGACTTAATGTATCATTTGTATCCAACAGAGGTCTCTTCCATTGCTAGGAAAGTGCAGGAAAAATTCTGTTATTCTCCTTGCCAATATAAGCACCATTTTGTGTGCATGATTGTCCTCATGATCATGTGCATGGTGATTGCCAAAAATGTATTAGGTGGTAAGAAATATGGAGAAATAAGTGACTTACAAGTTAATTTTAGTGGGTTTAAGAAGGGAGGACTGCAGTGTGATATGTGTAATGCTTCCTCTTGTGTCCACATAATTCCCTTCCAAAACACTAGCTTTGTATCAAATTAGAGTGCTCATTATATAGAAACAAACAAAATTCTTCAGTATCCAACCCACACTTACCAGCCAATCTTTCTCACCTTATAATTTTCCTGTATTTGAAATCGTAATACAGTTGGAAAGCAAGCTCATAGAAACACAGAAACATGATCTCCATGTCTTGTTTTGGTATCAGGAGCTCTCAAGCACATCATTCATACCCCTTTGGGTGCATTTTCTGTTACTTTTCATTTAATTGAGGGATTCCTTTATTTTTCCACTGTCTATTGTTTGATGGAATTTCTGGACCATGCCTGGCATTTGAGAATTAAAGGTTGATATAGTAGCTGGGTCAACAGAAAAGTACATCGAGAATTGTAAAAGAGTTTGAACTCTTTTGGTTAAGGTTTTAATACTGAAACAAATGGGCAAATGCATGTTTAGAAACATATTCATGAAGAGATGAAAAAGAGGAGTGATTATTTCAAAAGATTGCTGAAATTCCAAATGTGTTAGAGGAGAGTTGATGGATGTAGTGTTTTGGACAAGGTGGCATGGGCAATGAGTCATGTGAATATATGGTGAAAAGAGAGGAAGTTGTAAAAGCCTTGTATAAGATGAAATTCAGAAAAGTGGCAGGAGTAGATGGGATTACCATTGACTTTTTCTAGAAAGTGGTTCACAGTGCCATTGATTAGTCAGTCAGGCCATTTAACATCTCAGTGACCCAGGATGAAGTTCCAGAGGAATGGCAATAGTGTATGCGTAGTGCTCTTATATAAAGGTGGAGGTGCAAAAATGAACACTCAAATTACAGAGGGACAAGTTCTTTTATTTTACCTGATTAAGTGATTGAGAGGATGTCAGGAACATGTGATCAGGGAGGAACATTGTAGCTTCACAAGAGTTGAAGGTATGTTGACTAAACATAAGTTTACTTACATAAGATATCAGAGGAATATATGGAAAAAAAGTGATAAAAAAGTTATCTGAGAAATACTTGAGGAAAAAAGTGAATTGTACGTGGCATTTATGGATCTTGAGAAGGTATGTGAGAGAGGTGACAAAAGAGAGGTGAAAGGTGCTACAAACACCTTAATGCTGTGAGGAGTTATGAATGGGAGAGTAAAGCATATTTGAGAGTAGGAAGGATGGAGGATGAATTGTCCCTGGTTAATGTGAGTCTGTGCCAAGGATTTGTGACATCAGTGTGGTTGTTCAATCCATTTAGAGATGGGATGATAAGGGAGATAAATGTTAGAGTCTTAGAGTAAGTGTTAGTTTGTGGATGGGTATGTGGGGTGTGGTGGTTGTGGGATGTAAATCACATGCTGTTTACAAATGATGTAACTGTGGTGGCAGAATATATGAAAGGAGTATATAGAGAGTAAATTTCAACAAAATTAGGGTACTTACATGCAGCAAGGTGTGAGACAGTGCATTTTATATAAATGGTGAATATTTTGTAAATGTGACACACATGAAACTAAAGGTAAAAATTGAGAATAATAAGTGTACCTATAACAATAGTGGAGTAGGAGAAGAAAACATTTTTGTGGAGACCATAGATAATCCAAGAAACTTGAAAATGAAAAAGAAATTGAGATGGGGCCCACATGCAGAAGCCCTCTTTCCTTGCATGCAAATAAGTATTCACTACATGTGATTATGAATAGTAATTAAAAGTAGTATCTTACTGAACTAGGTGCACCCAAATGTTGAAGACAGAAAATATAGTAAGCAGGGGTTATGAAAATGGGAAAATGTAGAAGTCTTTTGAAATACAGATATCTGTTTATTGACAGTGTTCACTGTGGTTGTGATGGGACTGTTCTGTTAACATTCTGTGCAATTTCATTTGTGTTCACTCCAATAGTGGTGCTGAACTCTAACTTCCAGAGAAGGGATCTATGGGAGTAAGAAGGGGCATTAGTGACTATGGTGCTGTAGTTTCATCCCAAGCTGTTGAATGATGTCTAGTTGATGGTTGCAGAGAGTTAGACATGCTCCCACACATATACATCTGAACACATGCATGTGTGCTTCTGTGATGCATCTTTGTTTATAGCCAGTACTTGAAAAGGAAACAGTTAACATCTTTTAATGCATCTCCCCCTGGGTGTAGTTTATAGCCAGTACTTGAAAAGGAAACAGTTAACATCTTTTACTGCATCTCCCCCTTGGTGTAATGTGGCATCTTTCATGGCAAAAATTATGAACTTACCGTAGATCTTGAGAAGTCAGTGTAACCAGCTGTCCTTAATTATTAGGAAATAGCACCTTTCCAGTGCACAGGATTCCAATATTATTTCAATTAATTGCTAAATTTTTTTTTGGTTTCTTGCAATGCAATTGAACCCACAACCTGGTGTTCACTTTACATTTTAGTATCAAGTGATTTGGGTAAAATTGTAGTTAGATTTAGCTACTGATATGATGGAGATGGCAGTAACAGCTTGTGATTTACCCCATGTTAAGGAGCTCTGTAACACTTATCAGAAATAGGTCTGATTTTGGTGACCCATGCATCCAACAAGTTTTCATTCTCAATGAAAAACACAGACGTATGGTCATCCAAAAATAGATTTAAGGTTAGAGACAATATTGTGCCCCTTTTTACGTATTAGAAAAGGGTGATGATATGAAAGATGTCAGCTGTTTTGCTTTAAACTTACAACTTGAATATTTCTACTGTTATACTTCCTGTTGTTGTATGTTGAAAATGCAGAAATGTTTGTATGTGTTATGCTTGAGGCTGTTTTAAGATACCTGCTTTACATAGAGTGCTTTTTCAGTTCTTTACAAATTATGAGAATTATCAAATTTGAAATGCAGTATTTTAACCATGATTATATTGCAGCGTGGGCAGGTCGCAGATGAGTTGGTGAACAGAACGTTAGAAAATGCTGAAGCTGACCAACGTTCCACTGACACATCAGAGGACCAGGATGAACATGAAGAAGAGTCACCACTTATAGCAGGTAACTGTTCACCCTTCTTGTGTGTGTGTGTGTGTGTGTATATAGTTAACTCACTCCCTCTTCATCTGTAATTACTTATTTGTACTGTGTGGGAATGGAGTTCTGCATATGTCGGGTCCCAACTCTTAAACTTTCTCTTCTGTCATACAACTTTTTAAACTTCTGCATGCTGTCGGCATTCATGGTTTCATCATTCAGCCTTCCATTTATCCACCACTCTTGTACCCTGAAAATGTTTTTCTTCATATTTTTTGTAACTAGTTTTTTGCTTAATTCTATTTTGGTTGTTTTTTCCTGTGTGTTTGATAATTTTTGTTTTTTATACTTATTGGAAACTGGCCCCTAAATTTCTTGAACATCTATTGCTTTTATATTTAATTGATTATATTCCATGTTTCTTTTAAGATTTTGGAATTTTGATCTTTTCAGAGGGAGTGATAGAGAGAACAGTTGGTGAATATTATGCAATTCAGGAGCAGATTGAAATGGGGCAAATGGCAGAACTCTTTTACCCAAAAGGTAAGAAAATTACATTTATCAGGCTTTTGATTATAGCACTGTATAAATTTCCCTTGCCTTCATTGATTTCTTGGTCACATTGTTTTATTTAATTCATTCCTTACCTGCCTTTATGTGCCTGTCATTTTATTAAAACCCAGCTAATTGAATTCTTAATTTTTTCAAACTTGTTCACTCTTCATGAATTAGCAAGGTAGTGCCAGGAGCAGATGTAGAATGTCCTCATTTGCTAACATCCACTCTCTGGCTGTCTTGTTTATAATAGAAACCAGTGCCCCCTATCTGCATCCAAGCCCCACAGACCATTCTGTGGTTTCCCCTGACCATGTCATGTACCTAGACAGCATGTTGCCCTGTGTATACCACGTCACTCCAGTTTATCTCATGCATTCCTCTTATCCCTCTGCATGTTCAGGCTCAGAGAACTCAGAGCCAAAATTTTCTACTCCATCCTTCCATCTTCTCATTCTCGACCTTTTTTTCTCCATTTTTGACCTATATATTCTCTTGGTGAGTATCTCTATGCCTATCCTCTCCACATGTCCACACCACTTCAGTGCACTCTTATCACTTTTTGATGCCATGCCTTATTCTTACTCCATCATTCCTTACACAATCATCCCTCCTTTTATCAACTTTTGTCCTCAGGCATTTCATTTAAAGCACATCCACCCTCTCCTGTTCAATTTGCGATTATTGCCTAAGACTCTTATGCATACAACACCATTGGGATCATTCTACCATCAAATATACCCATTTTTGCCAAAGATAGTGACCTCTCCTTCCACTCAAATCTTAGTGTACATAGAACTTTTATCCCTGTATCCCCCTTATGGATCATGTCAGCTCCCTTAGTTTCATCTGCTATGTCCTTTCCCAGGTATTTGAAATATTACACTTCCTCCTGGCCCTTTTAATTGAGACACATCCTCACTGACTTCTCTCACTCTTCCTGTTAAACCTCATCACCTAACTTTTATTGATGATAACTTGCAACTTCCCTCTTTCACAAACACATCCAAACTCAGACATGAGCCACTGAAATTTCCTACTCCAGTCTGCCACCAGAGCTGTGTCATCTGCAAACAGCAACTGGCTCACCTCTCATGTATCCCCACCCCTTCCTTACTTTATGTCCACTCCTCTATCAAAGACCCTCACATTAACTCCCATCACCACCCCAACCACAGCCATTATGACATCACACCCTTAATGTAGACCATCCTACACTTGGAAACACTTACTTTCCTCCCTTCCCACTCACTAACCCTTCTTACTCTCCCGATAAAAACTCCTCACTGCATCTATACCCACAGCACCTTTTTCAAGGCATCTATATGTCTGTAAATGCCACATGCAAATCCCTCTCTTTCTACAAGTATTTCTCACATTTTTCAAAACAAACACCTGGTCCACACATCGTGTACCACCTTTTGGGTGCATTGGGGAGTATGTGGAAGGAGAGGTTAGTGTCTGTGAAGGCAAAAATGGGGTAAGTTTGAAGGTACACTAGTCCTGACAGTGATTTATGAAAATGAGTCTTGGGCTTTAAATGCAAAAGACTGGAAGAGGGTATATGTGTTGAGAATGAAATGCCTGAGGGCAGTATTTAGTGTGAGGTAGGTTAATCTTGGAACGACAGATGGTAAAAGGGTCAGGTGGGTAAGCAGAGTGTGATTGAGAGAGCTGGCCATCTCCAGTATGTTTCAGCTTTTCCTTTCTTTTATATTTAAGGCTTATGACTCATATCCTTACAACACCTTCAAACATACTCATCTTGCCAAAACAGACACTGACCTCTCCTTCCATGTGCTTTCCCAATTTGTGACTTGCTTCTGTACATGTGGTTCTGTTTGCTACCATATCCTCTATCAGGTACCTAAAGGATTCCACCTCCTAGAGGTTCTTCTCATTCTCATTCAGTCCTGTTTTGCTCCTCTGTTGCACCTAATTGCCTTTTTCTTGCTTACTTGCTTACTCTTAACTTCCACATTTCACACACTCAAACCAGACACTGGCTTTTAGAGTTACTCTCTTCAGTCTGCCACCAGAACCCTGTCATCTGTAAATGATATAAACTGATTCAACTCTCAGGCACCATATCCATCTGCATCATATTGTAAGTCTGCTCCTTGCTTCAGAAATATTGCTTTTACCTCCCTCATCACCCCATTGATGCAGACCTGTGTTTACCTGGAACCGCTCCTCCTCCCTTCCCATTTGTGCACTTGCCCTAACTTTGCTGGTAAAAAACCCTCCCTTCTATGGTACTTTTCCTCCCACACTTTATATTCATAGTATACAAATTCAAGTTCTTATCAGCAAACACCCTGTCCACACATCCAGTACTACTCAAGTCTCCTTGGCCAGATGCTCTGTGCAAGCTACCATCCTCTCACTCACCATTCTCCCATAATTTTTCATCAGATGTACTAAATGGTATTGTACCCATGTAATTGAATAATTCACTTTTGTCCCTCTTGCCTTTACATATGGGCATTATGCAAGCATTCTGCCAGTCCTCACAAATCTCACCTTGGATGATACAATCATTGAAAACCCTGACTAGTTTGTCAATATCAGTGTCACTCCCCTTTCTTGAGAAACTCTGTTAGTCCTATCCGTTCCTGCTGCTCTGCTACACTTCATATTACACAAAATAAATAGAATGTACCTTTTTGTAAGTAACTAAAGAATTTATATTTCTGTAAAGGTTATTAAGTAGTGAGGGTAGTCAAAAAATTGTGGTTGTTTAGTTGAATCCTAAATTATGTCTAAGGATTTTGTACACATTTACCCCCTAGATACGGCATCATGAATTTTTTCATTTCAGTTTGGGATAAAGTGTTTTATGTTGTGCTATGCATATACCTTTATGGAGACTTGGCTATTTATGAGGCTGCTGTGGCAAAATCTCTCCGAGATATAATTTGGTGAGTATCAAATCTGATAATTTTGTCAAGTAACCTTTGTTGTGGCTTTGGTTATGACTGCCCAAGGTACAGTTTCTATGCTTCAATATGCTAATTTCCCTCATAGATATATTGCATAACAGTCATTGCCTTACAGAATCTCGTTAGTTTGTCAAACTATGCTGTATGTGCTATACAGAATAATTCTTTTCATATGATTTTTATCAAGTATTGAAAGAAAATTTTTCCCAAAAAATATTTTACTCAAACCTGAAAATAGAAGACTTCTTACAAACTCTTTATATGATTGTCATATTATATCATAAAAGATATGACATTATTTATAACTTTTTCTGTCATATGCAATTTTTTTCAATGAAAATGGTGGCACAGAAATGAGCATCCTCCAGCATTTACTTCACAGTCTGTGATCACTCCTTTAGTTATATAATAAATGAAAGGTAAAGTAAAAGTAGCTAATCAAGTCTAAGACAGAAAAAAGAAATGGCAGTTTTTGAAGTACAGTGTGAAGTTTGTTGATGTGTATGGGACTCCCTTTCAGTGCTTCAGTGTGAAACATCTGTGATTTTAAGTTGAAGTGTAACCAACTGCTTAGTGAATAAACTATAATCTAGAGAAGAATGTCTGCTGTTTTTGAGAATATTACAAGGAATTTCTTGACTATTGAATGTAAAGGTTGGTATAGATATCACCATGTTAGTTTCAAGTTATTCACTTGAAAATAAGCTATATTGACTAAGACTGTACTGAATGAAAAACAAAAATCTATAGAAACTGTAGAAGAGTATGGGCCTAGTTCCAATTCCCAGCTAACCATTTTTTGGGTTATGTAATATGTCATTTTTGTTGACTCTTCACTCTTCTTTAACTTACCAGCTGATGAATTTCCTTTAAATGAAAGTCAGCATCGGTATTACACCTTGAGTTGGAGAAAATTAATGTTGGGTTGATGTCAGTTTCTATCATGCTTAATCGAAAATGCTGGCAGATTGTGCTTCTAAGAATGAACTGTGGTAACATTATTAGCATGTTCAGATTTGTTTTAGGTCATTATCTTTCTCTTAAATACAACAAAGTTGTATGAACCTGAAAGAATGGGACATTCATCTGTTTCCTTTGGCCTTGAACCATATCTTGAAAAACAACTTAAGGTTGGCTGGTGGCATGATTGGTAGGATTTTGACATGAAGGTTTCAGATACTGGCTTCTTATTGGTCCTCTCATTGATGGGTAGTTAAGCAATTAGAGAAATTAATTGTTCATATCAATAGTTTTTCTAGGCATTGGTTGACCAGTAGAGCCAGACTTAGCAAAGTTGAGAAGCATAGTCCTTTTAGTTTGTACAGTCTCATTATAGAAAGAAGTTTCTTTTCATGTGTATAAGTTTTGTAGTGTCATACTCAGAAAATTCTCTCTTAACAGTGTTTCCCATGTGCCTCTTATAACTGCTTACGAATGCTGAAAAAGTTTCAGCACCTTTCACCTTCCACCTGCACTATTTTCTCAGAAATTTTGTGTTACCCTGATTTTATGAGCATATTGGTCTGGGAACAGCTTTCCCCTTACACTGAATAGTTTTTTTTTTAATCACTCTCCCCTTTTTTTCCCACATTTTGGCTAAGAGAGTTTCTATGTTATGTATTGTAATCAGTCACTACAGTATAGTACATATACATAAATGGTCCATGTAGACCCATAGACTGTATATGTCTGCATGCACTCTAACATGTATTCTAAATAGATTAATACACTAAGCTTGCCGCAGTGATGAGCCCATGTATTTCATTGAAAATTCATAGAAAATGTAATAAAACAGCACAACGTTGTATGTTGGCTGGTTTGATGAAAGATGAAGATCCCAAGAAACAGATGAATACTGTTGAGCTGCCAGTAAGGGAAAGAAAGCTTCATACATAAAGAATGTAAATATCCTGGTGACCATGGTAATAAGCCATTGTAGATACAGTTGACAGAAGCTACTTTCGGATGTAATAGGATTAGATATATGGGTTAGATTATTTCTTTGCTGTACATTGCACATTTTGATGTAAATCCAAGCAGTTTTATGTTGATGATTTATTACAGTTTCTCTTCTCCCAACAGTGACTACGTACCAAAGAATTGTACAAAGGAGCTGATAGATTTGGATCCATGTTTTAAGGATTCGGATTTAACAAGATTAGAAATGTACAGACTCTGCACTGTAAGTATTTCGTAGCTAGACATTACTTTGACCTGCTGTATGGAGATCCTGATTATATAGAAGATAATAATGTTATGATTTTTAGTTGTTCATTATATTTCAATCTATTTATGCTTATTTCAGGCAGCCTTCGTTGGTGTCATGGGTCCATTTGTATTCTGCAATCTTACGAAAACAAAATATATGCAAATTTTGACTACATTTACTAGATGGTTAGGTGAGTCCAGATACATTTATGTTGATTCATGCAGAATGAAAAATTCGTCATCAAATTACACTAGGCTATAGATGAATTTTTTTTTTTGTTTCCACCATGATTTCAGCCATTAACTTCAGTAGCTCGAAGCAAATATTATGTACCCCAAGAGCAGCTTATTTCAGGAAGAAAAATCTATTAATTTATTTGCCTTATCAATCCAAATAGCTATTTTTTCTGAAAGAAATGACATACACACCTGATCCCCTACTTATGACATAAGTTACTTACGATCATCCGTATATACGATGGGAAAATATAGATTAGAAAAGAAGAATTATGAAATATGAACTAGAGAATTGTAAATGAAACTTTTAAGATAAACTACCGGATCACATGATAAAGCTGGTTAATAAAAACAAGATGATCATGATAGAAATTGATTAGGATAAAAGAATGCCATACAGGTATACAAGTTCTACATGCTTTGTTGACATGTGTCCGACTTGTGTCCTGAGATCCGACTGGTTGGTCAGGATGGAACTCGGAAGTATGTTGGGAAGGGGGGGTACAACATAGCGAAACTTTTTTTATGTATGTGGTGAGCTTTCCAAATTAATAAATATTCAGGGTGCAACTATGCATTTACGTTATACTGTACAATATTCCAGTTCATATATTTACATACAAGTATATATATTTACCTACTTTTAGTATTAAGTACATATTTTCAGAAGTGTCTTTGTGAGTGGTACACCCAGAAGCTTTGTTGTACACACAGTGGAACACCAGAATCTTTGCATATCATCTTTATTCTATTTTATTCACTCATTAGAAAAGTTATTTTTTCTTAAACATATGTATAAGATCAAACATTTATCTATGTGTGGTGAGCTTCCATAATGAATAAATATTTAGACTGTGACATAGCTACCTATATGATGTAACCCCCTTACAATGTAATATATACACATTTCATTATGCAAATGTGTTATAGTTTTCCACTTTGTGTTGATATAAGGTCTACTGTTTATATGAATACACATATGCTTACACTGTTTAATACATTTTCAGTAGATTTTTTCTATCATACCCCCAAAACAAATTTTTCATGCACAGGAAAATATTACAGTCTCTGCAGTGTAGTGTATAACTTTTTTTCCCTTTTGAAAGTAAATTTTTTGAAACAAATAACATACACAAGAGCAAAGTACCCTCATACACAAGAGCAAAGTACCCTTCTTATGCTACATTTCACTTTGCAATTATGTTATTTTCCTCTTGTCAATGATAAATGTTCTCTTCATACATATTTACACTTTGCAGTGCATATGTGTATGGAACACCTGGAAACATTGTATGCACAAAGGCACTTCACAGTTTTTATGCATGTATATTTACTTTTTTTTACCTAACCATTAGAAATTTTTTTTTTTCTTGAAACAAAACATATACATAGCAGTACAGTAAAATTGCACCTTAGAGTGTGTATAACTGAGAGAGGGATATGGAAACTTAAGCAACAACAATATTGCTTTATTGGCTAAGATCAGCTAAGTGAGATAGCTCAGGGACAGTGAGCTACTGGAGGTGCACGATTAGGTGAAGAAAGGTAAAGTAAGGCAGGTCAAGTAATATGAGACAGGCTTAGCAGGGACCCATGATGCTCGTGAGGACACCAAATGAAGGAGGAGAGCGTGGGAGAAGTGCATGTCTGCTGAGTCTATGTGGAGTTCCTGTAGGACGTGGATGCGGCATATACTGTAGCTCCTGGGGTGTGCATCAGCTACTGGTTTGTGCTTTGGCTGCAGGAGTGCCATGGGTGTGGCTGTAGGTCTCTTGTTGTTACAGTTACTGCTCATGATGGGAGGAGACAATGTCCCTCAGGATTCTTGCCAAAGATGGATGTTGGAGATGAGGCATCACAATGAAACCTATCTGGAAGATGAAATGTCAGGAGTCATTTTGTGACTTCTACTGATGGAGGAGTTGCCTTGAGGGCAGAATGAGTCTTGAGTTAGGTACCAGAGTGGTACACTTGTTATCTAGAGCCAGTCAACTGCCTGACTGCCTTGCTGGTAACAGAGTGGCTCATCTTATGGAAAAGGTTTGGTCATCTATAAGTACAACTGCTTCTTTTGCTTTGTCACTGCTGAACATTGAATATGGGTGTCAGGGATTAATATTACATGTGCATCCGTAAGTTGGGTCACCAACCACTTTCCCTGAGGATTATTAGGTCAGGTGAGGTCACACTCCATCAACTGCCACTCAGTCAAGGCATCATCAGTAAGATGACACTTTGTGGAGCGACAGTGGGTCGCTGCAGTCTTAACCACATTGTGTGGGCATTGAACCAAAAAGAAAAGAAGAGGTTGAAAGTGCTGGAGGTGAAATGCATGAAGTGGATTGACTGTGTAAGAAACAATATTGTCAGAGACAGGTACATGGTAAGCACACTGTGATTAAAAGGGTCGAAAAGGTTGTACTAGAATGGTTTAAGTACATGGAGAGGATGAGCGTAGATTGACTGAGAGAGAATCTACAAGTCAGAAGTGGAGGGAGCAAAGGTTAAGGGAAGACTGAGAAGATGGAAGGATGGAGTTAAAGATATCTTAAAATATTGAACCCTGAAGAGGCATATATTGGATGGAATGAATTGGAGCCATGTTTTGTGTTGGGGCAATGTAATGAATCAAGGCTTATGAAGCAGTTAAGGTTAACCATAAGATAGTTTGTAGGACCTGGCTGGGGTTGATAGTTTCAGGTTTCAGTACATAAAACATGATATAGACTGGATGTGTGCAAATGAGGCCATTGTTAGTATGTTCCGGAGACTATGTCCACTAAAACAGGAAAAGTGGGTAAGTATGAAGTACCATTCTTTGTTGTCAGTTTCGTCAGTGGCAGATTGGAGGTCACATTTTCAGCAGATTAAATCATTGTCTAAATACAAGTAATTCTAGGAAATTTTATGGCCGCCTTTAAATGAGACAAGATGTAGTTTATCACTTGTGCACTGTTATGACGTGTTGATTTTGATAATTCTTAATATGATTTTGAAATTTTAAACTCATAATATATCCATTACCACCCATTAAATTTCTTAATGTTTTGTTTGTATTCCTAATGCCCCTTCACAGTAGTCTTTCCCAGAAAAACCACCAGTTACACAATTTCAATTCCTCAGCAATGGGCATCATGATCGCGTGGGCTATTGTGCTTTTAGCTGAGAAAAAGGGTGATGGTCATCCACCAACAGCAGATATTACTAAATTGCCACAGCTGTTTGGAGTGTGTGTTTACAGTTTCATGTGTCACCACTCTTTACCTGCACTCATCACTCCTATCAGTGAAAAGAGATCAATATTAAAGGTAAGTTTTAAGAAAACAGTCATGTATATCACCTCCACAGTATTTGAGTGTTGAACCATTCTAATAAATGTCATTCTTAGTATCTGATTGTGAAGACAATTGCATAGTGCCCTTCAGCCAGATACCATTTTTGTTTAAGTTTCTTGTCTAGATATGATTATAGAGATTTTCCTTGGAAGCACCCATGTTTTTGAGTGACCACTCCCTTTTGGGTTAGCATCAGAGTATAAGAGAAAATCTCAAGAGGACTGAAAGACATATTATCACCATCTCAAGAAAACATGTTAAATGCTTTGTTGTTTCTTTAATCTGGAGATATGAATTATCACTCACACTGTAAACACACAGAGGGCTTGTGTGTGTGACTATAATGTATGTGCATACAGTTACTTTCATAGTATGAGGAGGGGGCCCTGCACTCAGGGCCTCATCTTTTGCTTATTCTCTTCTTCATTTACTCTGGAAGTGAGCACTTCTTTATTTTCTTTTCCATCAAGATAATTGCCTAGTTTCATATTATAGTCTCTGGTTGTTCAGCTTTTGCATCTATCAAAGCACTGTTCCATCAGTATCAAACTGGTTAAGAAACTTGAAGATGGTTATCAACATATGCCTTACTTTTCCTCTTCCATGATGTGCAAACTTATGTCCTCTGCCTTCTCTATTATTTCTTTGTTCTTTAGGCTCAGCAACCAGATATTGAATCATACTGTAGTTTTGACATGAATTATGTGATGAATAGTTAGCCAAACATTTCACTGCCCATGTACTAGAATTTTGATATTTGTCTCCGTTCCATTATCCATGTACTTAAATTCTAACATTTGCTAGCAGACATTTTGTCTCCTTCATAGTACTTTTAAGGTTGAACTTTGACAGCAGATAAGGTACAGTGTGAATTCTCAAGTTCTCTTACATAGATCCCCTCAGCATATATATTTCTTAATAAATGACATTCCTATCAAGGCCTTCTTTCAATTTTTTGTTTTTATTACTGTGCATCTGCTTGGGTTGAATTTCGTTAACCATGCATGAGCATGGTTTTGGAATTTGTAAGGTGTCTGCAATCCTCATCATTCTTTACTTCTTTCATGTCCGTAGCATCATTCTAGAACATATTTGAGTGTAGTCTATGATTCTGTTGAAAGATTGGCATTATACTTAATATTTTGAGAGCCATATACAAGTACTCTGTTGTGATTTTGATCTTAGATTTGGCTTGTTCTTTAATGTATTTATCACAAAGAAATTATGCTTTCCCATTACAGCTGTTAGCAGCTGACTACCTGCTCATCCTGATGTTCTACTACCTCTTGGCCTTCACTGGGATCTTTGCCTTTTCGTACCTCAATGACCTCTACACACTCAACTTTCAGCCAGACAGATGCAAGAGTGGCGAAACATCTGTTATAGTTTACTGTTTGCAGGTAATGATTTAAATCATCTTACCATTCTTGTTGTTCTTTAATGAAATTTGTGTAATTCATTCTTCACTGTTTATTTTATTCAATGGATTTCTTTTCAGTCATTCTGTATGACTTTTTTTAAGGGGAAAGCAAGCCATGAAGAACTGCTTCTGCTCTCCAAAGTTTATGCTTATATATGTTTATTCCTTATCCCTGGGGACAGGGGAGAAGAATACTTCCCACGTATTCCGTGTGTGTCGTAGAAGGCGACTAAAAGGGGAGGGATTGGGGTGCTGGAAATCCTCCCCTCTTGTTTTCAGTTTTCCAAAAGAAGGAACAGAGAAGAGGGCCAAGTGAGGATATTCCATCTGAGGCTCAATCCTCTGTTCTTAACGTTACCTCACTGATGCGGGAAATGGCGAATACGTATGAAACTTTTTTTTTATTCCTGTGAGACATCTCTCTTAGAACATTTTACTGACCAACTTTCCATTTTTTTGTTTTACCTTGTGTTTTCCTGTATAATCATATCTGATGGCCTTGCATATATTTCTATTTATTTCTATTTCTTGAGTCATGCTTTCCACCTTCATTATGTTCAAATAACTGTACCACATTAGTACTCTTACATTTTCAGATATTATCTATGTTTATACGATTTCCAATATTTTTTACTCTTGCCAGGTCCATAATCTCTTAAGAATAAAGTGTCACCCATATACACATTATCAGCCATTATATTAATATGACAGGTTTTGTATGCTTATAATAGAGCAGGTTCCACATCTTTTATATCCCCCACTCCACCACATTGTTGTTCATTCTTTGTTCTCCACCTGCCTAAGTGCAAAGATCTATAATGTGCCCTTTCCCCTCCATATTTCACCTTATCTTTCACCCATAAAAGTTTGAATAGCCCTTTAAACATGATCAATCACAGCCCTACCATCCACCTTACCAGGTGTGCTAACAGGGTTTATTTCTCTGTAATTGTGACAAACTCTTCTATCCCTCCACTTTATAGAGCATAACTATTACTTCCATCATCAAGCCATCAAATATACAACCACTTTTCCATATTTCCAAACACAGTTTTCAAATCCTTTCAACTATGGTTTCATGTCTAATCTTTATTATTTCACTCATCTTTCCGTATCAACTGTACCCCTACCTTTTGGAGCAGAGCTGTTTTTCTCACCTCCATTTTAATGGTTTCTTCTTACATATAATCTGCACTAGCCTTAACTCTGATAATATTTCAACAATATTCATGTCTCTTACCTTAGAAAGGGTAGTGAGTGGTGGGATGAAGAAGTAAGATTATTAGTGAAAGAGAAGAGAGGCATTTGGACGATTTTT
>JAUUDZ010330632.1:0-42186 GCA_032361705.1 Panulirus versicolor | reverse complement strand
TACGCCAGTTACAACATGACGACATTACTGTGCCAGTCACAACATGACGACATTATTGTGCCACTTTCATGACGACAACATTATTCTGCCAGTTTCAAATGACGTCATTATTGTGCCAGTTAATATATGCCAAAATTATTGTGCCAGTTACAACATGACAACATTATTGTATCTGCTACAACATGACGACGACACTATTGTGCCAGTAACACCATGACAACAACATTATTGTACCAGTTACAACATGACGACAGCAATATTGTGCCATTTACAACATGACGACAGCATTATTGCGCCAATTACAACATGACGACATTATTGTACCAGCTACAACATGACAACATTATTGTGCCACCTACAACATGACAACATTATTGTGTCACTTAGAACATGACGACATTATTGTGCCAGTTACAACATGAAAACTCTTTGTGCCATTTTACATTATGACGACAACATCATTGTCCCAGTTATAACATGACAAAATTATTGTACCAGTTACAACATGACAAGATTATTGTGTTAGTTACATCATGCCAACATTATTGTGCAAGTTTCATGAGGACATTATTGTGCAAGTTTCATGAGGACATTATTGTGCAAGTTACATGATTACAACATTATTGTGCAAGTTACATGATTACAACATTATTGTGCCAGTTACAACATGACAGCATTATTGTAATAGTTGCAAGATGAGGACATCATTGTGTCAGTAACAACTAGACGACAATATTTTTGTGCCAGTTACAACATGAAAACAACATCATTATGCCAGTTATAGCATGACGACAAATTTTTTGTGCCAGTTACAACATGACAGCATTATTGTACCAGATGTAACATGACAACATTATTGTATCATTTACAGCATGACGAGAAGATATTGCAAGTTGCATGACGACATTATTGTGCAAGTTACAACATGACGACAACATTATTGTGCCATTTACAACATGACGACATTAATGTGCAAGTTGCATGACGACATTACTCTGCAAGTTACAACATGAAGACAACATTATTGTGCCAGTTACAACGGGACGACATTATTGTACCAGTTACAACATGAGGACAACATTATTTGCCAGTAACAACAAGCCGACAACATTTTTCTGCCAGTTACAACATGACAACAACTTTATTATGCCAGTTACAACATGATGACATTATTGTGTCAGTTACAACATGACGACAACATTATTCTGCCAGTTACAACATGAGGACAACATTATTGTGCCAGTTACAACATGATGACAATATTATTGTGGCAGTTGCAACGTGACAACATTATTGTGCCAGTTATAACATGAAATTATTTTTCCAGTTACAACATGAACTTACTGTGCTAATTAAAACATGACAATACTATTGCGCCAGTTACAATGCGAAGACAATGTTATTGTGCCAGTTACATGACAAAATTATTGTGCCAGACAACATTATTGTGCCAGTTACAACATGACGACTTTATTGGGCCAGTTACAACATGACAACATTATTGTGCTAGTTACATGACGACATTGTTGTGCTAGTAATAACATGAATACTACATTATTGTGCCAGTTACAACATGACGACATTATTTTGCCACTTACAACATGACGATATTATTGTAGCACTTACAACATGACGACATTATTGTGCCAGTTACAATATTACGACAACATTATTGTGCTAGTTACAACAGGACAACATTATTGTGCCAGTTGCAACATGACGATATTATTTTGCCATTTACAACATGACGACATTATTGTGTCAGTTACATGACAACATTGTTGTACTAGTTACATCAAAACAACATCATTGTTCCAGTTACAATGTGACGACAGCATTGTTGTGCCAGTTACAACATGACGACAGCATTTTTGTGCCAATTAGAACTTTACGACATTATTGTACCAGTTACAACCTGACAATATTATTGTGCCAGTAAAAACATGACGACAACAATATTGTGCCATTTACAACATGATGACATTATTGTGTTTGTTGCAACATGACGACATTATTGTGGCAGTTACAATATGACGACATCATTGTGCCAGTTACAACATGACAACATTATCATACTAGTTATAGCATGGTTATATTATTGAGCCACTTACAACATGACGACAATAATATTGTGCCAGTTACAACATGACGACATTATTGTACCAGTTACAACATAATGACATTATTGTGCCAGTTACAAAAAGAAGACATTATTGTGCCTCTTACAGGTTGACGACATTATTGTTCAAGTTACAACATGACGACAACATCATTGTGCCAGTTACAACTTGACGACAATATTGTGCAAGTCATATCATGACGACATTATTGTGGCAGTTACAACATGTCGACATTATTGTGCCAGTTACAACATGAAAACATTATCATACTTGTTACGACATGGTGACATTATTACGCCAGTTACAACATGACGACATTACTGTGCCAGTCACAACATGACGACATTATTGTGCCACTTTCATGACGACATTATAGTTCCTGTTACATGACGACAACATTATTCTGCCAGTTTCACATGACGTCATTATTGTGCCAGTTAAAATATGCCAAAATTATTGTGCCAGTTACAACATGACAACATTATTGTGTCTGTTACAACATGACGACGACACTATTGTGCCAGTAACACCATGACAACAACATTATTGTTTACAACATGACGACAGCAATATTGTGCCATTTACAACATGACGACAGCATTATTGCGCCAATTACATATGACAACATTATTGTACTAGTTACAACATGACAACAATATTGTGCCACCTACAACATGACAACATTATTGTGTCACTTAGAACATGACGACATTATTGTGCCAGTTCCAAAATGAAAACTCTTTGTGGCATTTACATTATGACGACAACATTATTGTCCCAGTTATAGCATGACAAAATCATTGTACCAGTTACAACATGACAACATTATTGTGTTAGTTACATCATGCCAACATTATTGTGCAAATTGCATGACGACATCATTTTGCAAGTTACAACATGATTATAACATTATTGTGCCAGTTACAGCATGACAGCATTATTGTACCAGTTGCAACATGAGGACAACATCATTGTGCTAGTAACAACAAGACGACAACATTTTGTCCCAGTTACAACATGACGACAACATCATTATGCCAGTTACAACATGACGACAAAATTATTGTGCCAGTTACAACATGACGACAACATTATTGTACCAGTTATAACAAAACATCATTAATGAATCAGTTACAACATGACAACAAGATATTGCAAGATGCATGACGACATTATTTTTCAAGTTACAACATGACGACAACATTATTGTGCCAGTTACAACATGACGACATTATTGTACAAGTTGCATGACGACATTATTGTGCAATTTACAACATGACGACAACATTATTGTGCCAGTTACAACAGGACAACATTATTGTACCAGTTACAACATGAGGGCAACATTATTGTGCCAGTAACAACAGGACGACAACATTTTTGTGCCAGTTTCAACATGACGACAACATTATTATGCCAGTTACAACATGATGACGTTATTGTGTCAGTTACATGATGACAATATTATTGTGGCAGTTACAACGTGACGACAACATTATTGTGCCAGTTATAACATGACATTATTTTTCCAGTTACAACATGACCTTATTGTGCCAGTTAAAATATTACAATACTATTGCGCCAGTTACTACATGAAGACAATGTTATTGTGCCAGTTACATGACAAAATTATTGTGCCAGATAACATTATTGTGCCAGTTACAGCATGACGACATCATTGTGCCAATTGCAACATTACGATTTTATTGTGCCAGTTACAACATGACAACATTGTTGTGCCAGTTAAATAACGACATTGTTGTGCTAGTAATAACATGAATACTACATTATTGTGCCAGTTACAACATGACGAGATTATTTTGCCACTTACAAGATGACGATATTATTGTGCCACGTACAGCATGACGACATTATTTTGCCAGTTACAATATTACGACAGCATTATTGTGTTAGTTACAACATGACGACATTATTGTGCCAGTTAGAACATGACGACATTATTTTGCCATTTACAACATGACGACATTATTTTGTCAGTTACATGACAACATTGTTGTACTAGTTACAACATCACAGCAACATTATTGTTCCAGTTACAATATAACGACAGCATTATTGTGCCAGTTACAACATGACGACAGCATTATTGTGCCAATTACAACTTTACATTATTGTACCAGTTACAACATGACAACATTATTGTGCCAGTAACAACATGACGACAACAATATTGTGCCAGTTACAACATGACGACATTATTGTACCAGTTACAACATGATGACATTATTGTGCCTCTTACAGCATGACGACATTATTGAGCCAGTTACAACATGACGACAACATTATTGTGCCAGTTGCAACTTGACATTATTGTGCTTGTTGCAACATGACGACATTATTGTGGCAGTTACCATATGACGATATTATTGTGCCAGATACAACATGACAACATTATCATACTAGTTATACCATGGTGACATTATTGTGCCAATTAAAACATGACGACAACAATATTGTACCAGTTACAACATGACGACATTATTGTACCAGTTACAACATGATGACATTATTGTGCCAGTTACAACATGATGACATTATTGTGCCTCTTACAGCATGACGACATTATTGTGCCAGTCACAACATGACGACAACATTATTTTGCCAGTTACAACTTGACGACATTATTGTGCTAGTCACGACATGACGACATTATTGTGGCAGTTACAACATGACGACATTATTGTGCCAGTTACAACATGACAACATTATCATACTAGTTACAACATGGTGATATTAATGCGCCAGTTAAAACATGACGACATTACTGTGCCAATTACAACATGACGACATTATTGTGCCACTTACATGACGACATTATAGTTCCTGTTACATGACGACAACATTATTGTGCCAGTTACAACATGACGTCATTATTGTGCTAGTTACAATATGCCAACATCATTGTGCCAGTTACAACATGATAGTATTATTGTGTCTGTTGCAACATGACGACGACACTATTGTGCCAGAAACATCATGACAACCACATTATTGTGCCAGTTACAACATGACAGCAATATTATGCCATTTTTAACATGAAGACAGTATTATTGCGCCAATTACTACATGACGACATTATTGTACAAGTTACAACATGACAACATAATTGTGGCATTTACCTTATGACAACTTTATTGTCCCATTTATAACATGACAAAATTATTGTACCAGTTACAACATGACAACATTATTGTGTTAGTTACATCATGACAACATTATTGTGCAAGTTGCATGACGACATTATTGTGCAAGTTACAGCATGATTACAACATTATTGTGCCAATTACAACATGACAGCATTATTGTACTAGTTGCAACATGAGGACAACATCATTGTGCCAGTAACGACAAGACGACAACATTTTTGTGTCAATTACAAAATGACGACAACATCATTATGCCAGTTACACCATGACGACAAAATTATTGTGCCAGTTACAACGTGACGACAACATTATTGTACCAGGCATAACATGACAACATTATTGTATCAGTAACAGCATGACGACAAGATATTGCAAGTTGCATCACGCCATTATTGTACAAGTTACAACATGACGACAACATTATTGTGCCAGTTACAACATGACGACATTAATGTGCGATTTGTAACATGACGACATTATTGTGCCACTTACATCATGACAACGTTATTGTGCCAGTTACAACATGACAACAAAATTATTTTGACAGTTACAGCATGACAACATTCTTGTGCCAGTTACATCATGATATTATTGTGCCAGTTACAACATGACGTTATTGTGCCAGATATAACATGACGACATTATTGTACCAGTTATAACATGACGACAACATTATTGTACCAGTTTCAACATGACAATATTTTCTTGCCATTTACAACATGACGACATTATTGTGCCAGCTATAACATGACAACATTATTGTACCAGTTACAACATGACATTATTGTGCCAGTTACAACATGACGACAACATTACTGTGCCAGTTACAACATAACATTGTTATAACATGAAGACATTATTGTGCCAGTTACAACATGACATTATATTACCAGTTACAACATGACGACAACATTATTGTGACAGTTGCAACATGATGACATTATTGTGCCAGTTACAACATGACAAATTACTGTACCAGTTACAACATGACGACAACATTATTTTGCCAGTTACAACATGACAACATTATTGTGCCAGTTACAACATGATATTATTGGGCCAGTTACAACATGACGTTATTGTGCCAGTTACAACGTGACGACACTATTGTACCAGTTATAACATGACGACAATATTTTTGTGCTAGTTACATGACAACATTATCTTGCCATTTACAACATGACGACATTATTGTGCCAGTTACAACATGACAACATTATCATACCAGTTACAACATGACATTATTGTGCCAGTTACAACATGACGACAACATTACTGTGCCAGTTACAACATGATAACATTATTGTACCGGTTACAGCTTGACAACATTTTTGTGCCAGTTATAACATGAAGACATTATTGTGCCAGTTACAACATTATGACATTATTTTACCAGTTACAACATGACGACAACATTATTGTGCCAGTTACAACACGATGACATTATTGTGCTAGTTACAACATGACAAATTATTGTGCCAGTTACAACATGACGACAACATTATTGTGCCAGTAACAACATGACGACATTATTTTACCAGTTACAACATGACAACATGATAACATTATTGTGCCAGCAGTGAACATTTTTGTGACAGTAGTGAACATTATTGATTTTTTCAATTACCACTTTTGCTAACCAGTGCTCCCTCATTTCCTGACCGGTGAACCCTCATTTCATACCAGGTCTTCTTCATTTGCTAACCAGTGCTCCCTCATTTGTTGACCAGTCTCAACTAATTTCCTGATCAGTGATCCTTCATTTGCTAACCAGAATTCCCTCATTTGCTAACCAGTTCTTCTCCATTTGAGAGACAGTTTTCCCTTATTTCCTAAACGGTGATCCCTCATTTGCCAACCAGGTCACCCTCATTTGCCGACAGGTTTTCCCTCATTTGCCAATTAGTGGTACCTCATTTTCTAATCAGGTCTCTCTCATTTGCTAACTAGTTCTCCCTCATTTGCTAACCATTGATCTTTCATATGCTAACCAATGATCCCTCATTTGCTGACCAATTTTCCCTCATTTAATAATCAGTGCCCACTTTTTTGCTAACCGATTCTCCCTGATTTGCTAGCCAGTGATCCCTCATTACCTGACCAGTGATTTCTCATTTGCTGATCAGTTATCCCTCATTTATTAATTAGTCCTCACTCATTGTCTAAATAGATCTCCCTCATTTCCTGACCAGTGATCCTCCATTTGCTAACAGGTCACTGCTTCTTTGCTAACCAATGATCCCTTCTTTGCTAACCAGCGACCCCTTCTTGGCTAAACAGTAATCCCTCATTTCTTAATGAATGCTCCCTTATTTGCTAACCTGTGCTCCCTCATTTGCTAAAAAGTGCTAACTGATTTTGCCAGCGATCCCTCATTAGCTGACCAGTTCTCCCTCATTTGCTAACCACTGCTCCTTAATTTGCTATCCAGCGCTCCCTCATTTGCTAACCACTTCTCACTCATTTGCTAACCAGGTCTTCCTCATTTCCTGACATATGCTACCTTATTTGCTAATCAATGCTTCCTCATTTGCTAAGCAAAGCTCCCTCATTCACTAACCAGTTCTCCCTCACGTGTTAATCAGGGATCCCTCATTTACTCACCAGGTCTCACTCATTTGCTAACCAGGTCTCCATCATTTGCTGACGAGATCTCCCTCATTTGCCAACCAATGATTCCTCATTTCTTAACAAATGATTCCTTCTTTGCTAACCACTAATCCCCCATTTGTTAATTAGTGCTCCCTCTTTTGCTAACCGGTGCTCCCTCATTTACTAAAAAGTGCTCCCTCATTTGCTAACAAGTTCTCGTTCATTTGTTAAGCAGTGCTCTCTCATTTCCTATCCAGTGCTCCCCCATTAGCTAGGAAGGACTTCATTATTTCCAAAACTGTGCTCTCTCATTTGATAACCATGTCTGTCTCATTTGATAACCAGTGCTCACCCATTTGCTAACCTGTGATTCCTCATTTTCTAACCAGGTCATCCTCATTTGCTCTCCAGTTTTTCCTTATTTTCTAACCTGATCCCTCATTAGCTGACCAGTTATCCCTCGTTTGCTAGTTAGTTCTCCCTCATTTCCTAACCAGGTCTCCCTCATTTGTTATTAGTGCTTTCTCTTTTTCCAACTAGTGATCCTTCATTTTTAACCAGGTCTCCCTCATTTACCGAGAGGTGTTCTCTTATTTGCTAGCCAGTGTTCCCTCATTTGCTAACCTGATCTCCCTCATTCGCTAGAAAGTTATCCCTATTGCCTATCAAGAGATCTCTCATTTGGTAATAAGGTCTCACAGATTTTCTAACTAGTTCTCCCTCATTTGCTTTCCAGGTGCCCCTGATTTGCTAGCTAATGCTCCCTCATTTGCCAACCAGTGATCCCTCATTTGCTCACCAGGTCTCAATCATTTGCTAACCAGATCTACCTCATTTCCTAAAGTGATCACATTTTTACTAACCAGGTCTCCATCAATTGCTAACTAAATCTCCCTCAATTGCCAACTAGTGATCCCTTCTAAACTAACCAGTGATCCCCCATTTGTTAATCAGTGCTCCCTCATTTGCTAGCCAGTGATCCCTCTTTTGCTAACCAGTTATCCCCAATTTGTTAATAAGTGCTCGCTCATATTCTATCCAATGCTCCCTAATTTGCTAGCCAGGTTTCCATCATTTGTTAACCAGTTCTCTCGCATCTATTATCCAGTGCTCCCTCATTTGCTAACCAGTGCTCCCTTATTTTCTAAATAGCGCTCCCATATTTCCTAAAAAATGCTCCCTCCTTTGCTAACCAGTGCTCATTCATTTGCTAATCAGTGCTATCTCATTTCCTATGCAGTGCTCTTTCATTTGCTAACCTGTGCTCATTCATTTGCAAAACAGTCCTCCCTCATTTGCTAACCAGGTTTCCCTCATTTGTTACTAGTTCTCCCGCATTTGCTATCCAGTGCTCTCTCATTCGCTAACCAGTGCTCCCTTATTTGCTAAAAAGCGCTCCCTCATTTTCTAAAAAAAATGCTCCCTCTTTTACTAATTAGGTTTTCCTCATTTGCTAACCAGTTCTCCCGCTTTTGCCATCCAGTGCTCCCTCACTTGTTAACCAGTGCTCCTTCATTTGTTAACAATTGCTCATTCATTTGCTAACGAGTGTTATCTCATTTCCTATCCAGTGCTCCCTCATTTGCAACCCAGGACTTCATTATTTGCAGAACAGTGCCCCCTCATCTGGTAACTAGTAATCCCTCATTAGCTGCCCAGTTCTCCTTCATTTTCAAACTAGTGCTCACTAATCTGCTAAACAGTTCTCCCCGATATGCCAACCAGTGCTCCCTCATTTGCTAACCAAATCTCCCTCATTTGCTGACATGTGTTCCCATATTTGTTAATTCATTGCTCACTCATTTGGTAACAAGGTCTCCCTTATTTCTTAACCAGTTATCCCTCATTTGCTAACTAGGTCTCCCTCATTTGCTAACCAGTGATCTTTCATTTTTTAACCAGTGATCCCTCATTTCCTAACCAGTGAGTCCTCATTTGCTAACCAGTTTTACCTCATTTACTAATCAGTTCTCACACTTTTCCTAACAAGCGCTTGCTCAACTGCTAAACTGCTCTCACTCATTTGCTAGTCAGGTCTCCCTCATTTCCTGACAGGTGTTCAATCATTTGCTAGTCAATGATTCCTCATTTGCTAACCAGAGCTCCCTCATTTGCTGACCAGTTCTCCCTCACTTGCTAATCAGATCCCTCATTTGCTCACCGGACCTCCCTAATTTGCTAATCAGATCTACCTCATTTGCTAACTAGTGATCACTCATTTGCTAACTGGGGCTCCATCATTTGCTAATCATATAATCTTCAGTTGCTAATTAGTGATCCTTTCTTTGCTAACCAGTGATTCCTCATTGTTAATTAGTACTCACTCATTTGCTAACCAGTGCTTCCTTATTTCCTAGAGTGCTCCCTCATTTGCTAAAAAGTGCTCATTTGCTGAAAAGAGCTCGCTCATTGGCTAAGTAGTGCTTTGTCAATTGCTAACCAGTGCTCATTCATTTGTTGACCAGTGCTTCCTCATTTCCTATCCAGTACTCCTTCATTTTCTAGCCAGGACTTCAGTATTTGCAACACAGTGCTCCCTCAATTGCTAACCAGGTCTACATCATTTGTTAACCAGTTCTCCAGCATTTCATATCCAATGCTCCCTCATTTGTTAACCAGCGCGTCCTCACTCTGCTAACCAGCTCTCACTCATTTGCTAGTCAGATCTCCCTAATTTCCTGACATGCGTTCCCTCATTTCTTAATCAATGCTTCCTTATTTGCTAAGCAGAGCTCCCTCAATTGCTAACTAGTTCCCCCTCACTTGTTAATCAGTGATCCCTCATTTGCTCACCAATTCTAAATCATTTGACAACAAGATCTCCCTCATTTGCTAACTAGTTATCCCTTCCAAGCAAACTAGTAATCCTCCATTTGTTCATTAGTACTCCCTCATTTGCTACAAAGTGCTCACTCATTGCGAAAAAGTACTCTCTCATTTGCTAATCAGTGCTCCCTCATTAGCTAACCAGTGATCCCTTATTGGTTGACCAGTTCTCCCTCATTTGCTAACTAGCTCTCCCTTACTTGCTAATCAGTGATCCCTCATTTGCTCACCAGGTCTCACTCATTTGCTAACCAGATCTACCCCATTTGCTAACCAGTGATCACCCATTAGCTGACCAGTTCACCCTCATTTACTAAACAGTTCTCCCTCATTTACTCTTCAGTGCTCCCTCATTTGCTAGCCAGGTTTCCCTCATTTGCTGACATGTTCCTATATTTGTTAATTCAGTGCTCCCTGATATGGTAACAAGGTCTCCCTCATATGTTAAACGATTCTCCCTCATGTGTTAACCAGGTCTCCCCCCTTTCCTCACCAGTGATCTTTCATTTGGTAACAAGGTCTCCCTCACTTGTTAAACGATTCTCCCTCATTTGCTGACCAGGTCTCCCTCCTTTCCTCACCAGTGATCTTTCATTTGCTAACCAGTGATCCCTCATTTGCTAACCAGTTTTCTCTCATTTACTGATCAGTGCTTACTCTTTTGCTAGCCAGTTTTCTCCAATTTGCTAACCAGTGATCCCTCATTAGCTGACAAGTTCTCCCTCATTAGCAAACCATTGCTCTTTTATTTTGCTAACCAGCTCTCCCTCATCTACTAACCGGCTCTCACTTATTTTCTAGCCAGATCTCCCTAATTTCCTGACATTTGTTCCATCATTTGTCAATCAAAGCTTCCACATTTGCTATGCAGAGCCCCCTCATTTACTAACCAGCTCTCCCTCACTTGTTGATCAGTGATCCCTTATTTGATCACCAGGTCTCACTCATTTGCTACAAAGTGCTCCCTCTTTCGTTAAAAAGTGTTCCCGTATTTGCTAACCAGAGCTCCATCATTTCGTAACCAGTGCTTATTCATTTGCTAACTAGTGCTCGTCCGTTACCTATCCAGTGCTCCCTCATTTGCTAGCGACGACCTCATTATTTGCAAAACAGTTCTCATTTATTGCTAACCAGGTCTACCTTATTTGATACCCAGTGTTCTCCTATTTCCTAATTGTGATTCCTCCTTTGCTAACCAGGTCATCCTCATTTGCTACCCAGTTTACCCTCATTTGCTAACAAGTAATCCCTCATTTGCTGACCAGTAATCCCTCCTTTGCTAACTAGTTCTCCCTCATTTCCTAACCAGTTCTCCCTCATTTTCTAACTAGTTCTCCCTCATTTCTTAACCAGGTCTCATATACTAATCAATGTTTTCTCATTTGCTAACCTGTGATCCCTCATTTGCTAGCCAGGTCTCCCTCATTTACTGATAGCTGTTCTGTTATTTCCATGTCTGTACTCCCTCATTTGTCAACCAGTTCTCCAGCATTTCCTATCCACTGCTCCCTCATTTGCTAACCAATACTCCCGCATTTGCTAATGTGCTCTCTCATTCGCCAAAAAATGTTCCTTCGTTTGCTAACTAGTGTTCTCTCATTTGCTAACAAATGCTCATTCATTTGATAGTCAGTGCTGTCTTATTTCCTATCCAATGGTCCCTTATTTGCTAGCCAGTACTTCATTATTTGCAAAATAGTGCTCACTCATACTACCCAGATCTACCTCATTTGCTAACCAGTGCTCCTTCATTTGCTAACCAGTTATTGCTCATTGGCTAACCAATTCCCCCTCATTTGCTGATCAGTGCGTACTCATTTGCTAAACAGTTCACCCTCATTTACTCTTAAGTGCTCCCTCATTTGCTGACTTGTGTTCCCATATTTGTTAATTCAGTGCTCCCTCATTTGGTAACAAGGTCTCCCTCATTTGTTAACCGGTTCTCCCTCATTTGCTAACCAGGACCCTCCTTCCCACTATAGTGATCTTTCATTTGCTAACAAGTGATCCCTCATTTGCTAATTAGTGATCCCTCATTTGCTAACCAGTTTTCCCTCATTTATTAATCATTGCTCACTGCGTGGCTGACCATTTTTCTCTGATTTGCTAACCAGTGATCCCTCAATAGCTAACAAGTTCTCCTTCATTTGCTAACCAGCGCTCCCTCATCTGCTAACCAGCTCTTACTCATTTGCTAGCCAGGTCTCCCTCATTTCCTGACATGTGTTCCTCATTTGTTAATCAATGTTTCCTCGTTTGCTAAGCAGAGCTCCTTCATTTGGTAACCAGTTCTCCCTCACTTGTTAATCAGTGATCCCTTATTTGCTCACCAAGTCTCACTCATTTGCTAACCGGTATACATCATTTGTTAACCAGTGATCACTCATTTGCTGTCCAGGTCTCCATCAATTGCTGACAAGATCTCCCTCATTTGCTAACCAGTGACCCCTTCTAAGCTAACCAGTGATCCCTCATTTGCTAACCAGCACTTCCTCATTTGCTACAAAGTACTCCCTCTTTTGTTAAAAAGTGCTCCCTCACTTGCTAACCAGAGCTCATTCGTATGTTAACCAGTGCTCCTTCGTTTGTTAACTAGCGCTCGCTCATTACCTATCCAGTGCTCCCTCATTTCCTAGCCAGGACTTAATTATTTGCAAAACAGTCTTTTCTCATTTGCTAACCAGGTCTACCTTATTTGGCACCCAGTGCTCTCCTATTTGCTAATTTGTGATTCCTTGTTTGCTAACCAGGTCATCCTCATTTACTATCCAGTTTACCCTCATTTGCTAACCAGTGATCCCTCATTAGCTGACCAGTTCTCCCGCATGTGCTAATCAGAGCTCACTCATTTGCTAAACAGTTCTCCCTCATTTGCTCTCCAGTGCCCCCTCATTTGCTAAGCAGGTCTCCGTCATTTGCTGACATGTGTTCCCATATTTGTATATTCAGTTCTCCCTCATTTGCTAACCAGGTCCCCCTCATCTGCTCGCCAGTCATCTTTCAATTGCTAGCCAATGATCCCCCATTTGGTAACCATTGATCACTCATTTGCTAAGCAGTCTTCTCTCGTTTACTAATCAGTGCTCACTCATTTGCTAACCAGGTTTTCCCTCATTTGCTAACTAGGGATCCCCCATAAGCCGACCAGTTCTCCCTCATTTGCTAACCATTGTTCCTTCATTTGCTGACCAGCGCTCCCTCAACTGTTAACCAACTCACTTATTTGCTAGCCAGATCTCCCTCATTTCCTGACAGATGTTCCCTACTTTGCTAATCAATGCTTCCTCATTAGTTTACCAGTTCTCCCTCATTTGCTAACCAGTTCTCCCTCACTTGTAAATCAGCGACCCCTCATTTACTCACCAGGTCTCACTTGTTCGCTGACCAGATCTACCTCATTTGCTATCCAGTGATCACTCATTTGCTAACCAGGTCTCCCTCATTTACTGATATGTGCTCTCTTATTTGCTAGTCGTTGCTCCCTCATTTGCTAACCAGGTATCCCTCATTTGTTAACTAGTTTCCAGTATTTGCTATCTAGTTCTCACTCATTTGCTAACCAGTGCCTCCTCATTTGCTAGAAAATCTCCCTTATTTGCTAACCAGTGTTCCCTCATTTGCTAACAAGTGCTCATTCATTTGATAACCAGTGCTATCTGATTTTCTATCCAGTGGTCCCTCATTTTTCAGCCAGTACTTCATTATTTGCAAGACAGTGTTCCCTCATTTGGTAACCTGGTCTACTCATTTGCTAACCATTGCTCCCTCATTTGCTAACCATTGATCCCTCTTTAGCTTACCAGTTTTCTCTTATTTGCTAATCAGTGCTCACTCATTTGCTAAACAGTTCTCCCTAATTTGCTCTCCAGTGCTCCCTCGTTTGCTAAGCAGGTCTTCTTCATTTGCTGACATGTGTTCCCATATTAGTTAATTCAGTGTTCCTCATTTGGTAAGAAGGTCTCCCCATTTGTTAATCTGTTCTCCCTCATTTGTTAACAAGGTCTCCCTCATTTGCTCACCAATGATCTTTCATATGCTAATCAGTGACCCCTTATTTGCTAACCAGTGATCCCTCATTTGCTAACCAGCGTTCCCTCAACTGCTAACAAGCTCTCAATCATTTGCCAGCCAGATCTCCCTTATTTCCTGACAGATATTCCCTAATTTGCTAATAAATGCTTTCTCATTTGTTAAGCAGAGCTCCCTTATTTGCTAACCAGTTCTGCCTCACTTGGTAATCAGTGATCATTCATTTACTAACCAGGTCTCCAGAATTTGCTAACCAGATCTCCATTATTTGCTAACCAGTGATCCCTCATTTGTTAACCAGGTCTCCCTCATCTGCTGAGGTGTTCGCTTATTTGTTAATTCAGTGCTTTCATTTTCAACAAGGTCTTTCTCATTTGTTAGCCAGTATTCCCTCATTTGCTAACCATGTCTCCCTCATTTGCTCACCAGTGACATTTCATTTGCTAACCAGTGACCCCTCATTTCCTAACCAATGATCCCTCATTTGCTAACCAGCTTTCCCTCATTTACTGATCAGTGCTCATTCTTTTGCTAACCAGTTTTCACTGATTTGCTAACCAATGATTTGTTACCTGTTCTCCCTCATTTGCGAACCATCACTCCTTTGTTAACCAGCGCTATCTCATCTCCTAACTAGTTCTCACTCATTTGCTAGTCAGGTCTCCCTCATTTCCTGATTAATGCTTCCTCATTTGCTAACCAGAGCTTCTTCATTTGCTAACCAGTTCTCCCTCACTTTTAAATCAGCGATCCCTCATTTGCTCACCAGGTCTCACTCATTTGCTAGCCAGATCTACCTCATCTGCTAACTAATGATCACTCATTCGGTAACAAAGTCTCTCTCATTTGCTAATCAGATCTACCTCATTTGCTAATCAGTGATCCCTCATTTGTTGATTAGTGCTCCCTCATTTGCTAACCAGTGATCCCTCATTTGTTGATTAGTGCTCCCTCATTTGCTAGCCAGTGATCCCTTCTAAGCTATCCCGTGATCAACAATTTGTTGATTTGTGCTCCCTCATTTCTAAAGTGCTTCCTCATTTGCTAACCAATGATCCCCCATTTGTTAATTAGTGCTTCCTCACTTCCTAACCAATAATCCCTCACTTGTTAAAAAGTGCTCCCTCACTTTCTAACCAGTGCTCCCTCATTTGTTAACAAGTGCTTATTCATTTGTTAACTATTACTCGCACATTTCCTATCAAGTGCCCCCTCATTTGCTAGTCAGTACTTTATTATTTTCAAAACAGTGCTCCGTGATTTGCTAAACAGGTCTACCTTATTTGATAAACAGTGCTCTCCTATTTCCTAATTTGTGATTCTTCATTTGCTAGCCAAATTATCCTCATTTACCACGCAATTTTCCCTCATTTGCTAACTAGCGATCCCTCACTTGCTGAATAGTAATCCCTCCTTTGCGAACTAGTTTTCTCTCATTTGCTAACCAGGTGTCCTCATTTGCTAATCAGTGCTTTCTCATTTGCTAACCAGTGATCCCTCATTTGCTAACCAGGTCTCCCTCATTTACTGATAGAGCGTTCCTTTATTCACTAGTCGCTGCTACATCATTTGCTAACCAGGTCTCCCTCATTTGTTAACCAGTTCTAAAGCATTTGCTATACAGTGCTCCCTCATTTGCTAACCAGGTCTCCTTCATTTACTGATAGGTGTTACCTTATTTGCTAACCATTGCTCCCTCATTTGCTAACCAGGTCTCCCTCATTTGTTAACCAGTTCTCCAGGATTTGCTATCCAGTGCTCCCTGATTTGATAACCACTACTCCCTCATTTGATAAAAAGTGCTCCCTCATTAGCTAAAAATCCTCCCTCATTTGCTAACCAATGCTCCCTCATTTCCTAACAAGTGCTTATTCATTTGCTATCCAGAGCTATCTCATTGCGTATCCTTATTTGCTAGCCAGGACTTCATTATTTGCAAAACGGTGCTCCCTCATTTGCTACCCAGGTCTACCTCATATGCTAACTAGTGATTCCTCATTTCCTTACCGGTGATCCCTCATTAGCTGACCAGTTCTCCATCATTTGCTGATCAGTACTCACTCATTTGATAAACAGTTCTCCCTTATTTGCTGACCAGTGTTCCCTATTTTGCTACCCAGGTCTTCCTCATTTGTTGACATTTGTTCTCATATTAGTTAATTCAGTGCTCCCTGATTTGGTAACCAGCTCTTCCTCATTTGATCACCAGTGATCTTTCATTTGCTGGCCAGTGATCCCTCATTTGCTAACCAATGATCCTTCATTTGCTAACCAGCTTTTCCTCTTTTACTAATCAGTGCTCACTCCTTTCCTGACTAGTTTTCTCTTATTTGCTAACCAATGATCCCTCGTTAGCTGACCTGTTTCTCCTCATCTGTTAACCATTATTCTTTCATTTGCTAACCAGCGCTTCCTCATTTGCTAACCAGTTCTAACAAGTGTTCCCTCATTTGCTGATTAATGCTTCCTCATTTGCCAGCCAGGTCTCCCGCATTTGCTAGTCTATGCTTCCTTATTTGATAACCAGAGCTCCCTCATTTGCTAACCAGTTCTCTCTCACTTGTAAATCAGTGATCTCTCATTTGCTTACAAGTTCTCACATATTTACTAACCAGGTTTTCCTCATTTGCTAACCAGATTTTCCTCGTTTGCTAACCTGTGATCACTCATTTGCTAACAAGGTCTCCATCATTTGCTAACCAGTTCTCCCTCACCTGTAAATCAGTGATCCCTCCTTTGCTCATAAGTTCTCACATATTTGCTAACCAGATTTTCCTCATTTGCTAACCTGTGACCACTCATTTGCTAACAAGGTCTCCATCATTTGCTAACCAGTTGTCCCTCACTTGTTAATCAGTGATCCCTCATTTGCTCTCCAGGTCTCACTCATATGCTAACCAGTTTTACTTCATTTCCTGGCCAGTGATCGCTTATTTGCTAACCAGGTCTCCATCACATGCTAACCAGATCTCCCTCATTTGCTAACCAGTGATCCTTTCTTTGTTAACCAGTGATCCCTCAATTGCTAATTAGTGCTCCCTCATTTGCTAACCAGTGCTCCCTCATTTGGTAAAAGTGCTCTCTCACTTGCGAAAAAGTGTGTCCTCATTTGCTAACCAGTCCTCCCTCATTTGCTAACAATTGCTTATTCATTTTTAACCAGTGCTCCCTCATTTGCTAGCCAGGATTTTATTATCTACAAAACAGTGCTCCCTAATTTTCTAACCAGGTCTACCTCATTTGATAACCAGTGCTCTCCTATTTGCTAACCTGTGATTCCTCGTTTGCTAAACAGGTCATCTTCATTTGCTATCTAGTTTTCCCTCAATTGCCATCCAGTGATCCCTCATTAGCTGACCAGTAATCCCTCGTTTGCTAACTAGTTCCCCTCATTTGCTAACCAGTTCTCCCTCATTTGATAATCAGTGCTTTCTCATTTGCTAACCAGTGATCCCTCAATTGCAAACTAAGCCTCCCTCATTTACTTAGAGTTGTTCTCATTTGATAACCAGGCCTCCCTCATTTGCTAACCAGTTCTCCAGCATTTGCTAACAAATGATCCTTCATATGCTAACCAGGTCTCCCTCATTTTCTATACAGGTGTCCCTCATTTGCTAGCCACTGCTTCCTCATTTGCTAACCAGTGAGCCCTCCTTTGCTAACCAGTGCTCCCTGATTTGTAAACAGTACTATCTTATATGCCAACCAATTTCGCCTAATTTCCTGATCAGTTATCCCTCATCTGCTAACCAGTTCTCCTTCATTTGAGAGCCAGTTACCCCTCATTTGCCATCCGGTGGTCCGTCATTTGCCAACCTGGTTACCCTCATTTGCTGACAGGTGTTCCCTCATTTGTTAATCAGTATTCCTTCATTTTCTAACCAGGTCTCCCTCATTTCCCAATCAGTTCTCCCTGATTTGCTCACCAGTGATCTCTCATTATCCAAATTGGTCTCCCTCACTTAATAACCAGGACTCCTTCATTTGTGATAATTCATTTGATACCTAGTGATCCCTCATTTGCCGACCAGTTCTCCTTCATTAACTAATCAGTGCTCACTCTTTTGCTATCCAGTTCTCCCTGAGTTGCTGACCAGTGATCCCTCATTAGCAGACCAGCTCTTCCTAATTTGCTAACCAACGCTCCCTTATCTGCTAACCAGCTCTTACTCATTTGCTAGCCAGATCTCACTCATTTCCTGACAGGTGTTCCCTCATTTGATAATCAATGCTTCCTCATTTGCTAACCAGTTCTTCCTCGCTTGCTAATCAGTGATAACTACTTTGCTCACCAGGTCTCACTCATTTGTTAACCCGTTCTACCTCATTTGTTAACCAGTGATCACTAATTTGCGAACCAGGTCTCCATTATGTCCTAACCAGATATCCCTAATATCCAAACCAGTGGTCCCGCATTTGCTTACCAGTGATCCCTTCTTTTCTAATCTCTCATTTGCTAATTATTGATCCGTCATTTGCTAACCAGTTCTCCCACATTTGCTAAATAGTGCTCCCTCATTTGCAAACCAGAGCTCCCTCAAATGCTATCCACTGCTCCCTCAATTGTTAACCAGTGCTCCCTCATTTCCTATCCAGTGCTCCATCATTTGCTTGCCAGTACTTCCTTATTTGCAAAACAGTGCTCTCTCAATTGCTAACCAGGTCTACCTCATTTTAACCAGTCCTTTCCTATTTGCTAACCTGTGATTCCTCATTTGCTAACTAGGTCACTCTCATTTGTTATCCAGTTTTCCTTCATTTGGTAACCAATGATCCCTCGTTTGCTGACTAGTTCTCCCTTATTTCCTAACCAGGTCTCCTCATTTGCTAATCAGCGCTTTCTTATTTCCTAACCAGTGATCACTCATTTGTCAACCGAGTCTTCCTCATTTACTGAAAGGTGTTCTCTTATTTGCTAGTCATTCCTCCCTCATTTGCTAACCAGGTCTCACTCATTTCTTAAACAGCTCTCCAGCACTTACTAATCAGTGGACCCTCATTTGCTAAAAAGTTTTCCCTATTTCCTGTCAAATGATCTCTCATTTGTCAATAAGGTCTCCCTCATTTTTTAACCAGTTCCCCCTCATTTACTCTCTAGGTGTCCCTCATTTCCTAACCAGTGTTCTCTCATCTGCTAACCAGTTCTTCTTCTTTTGAAAGCCAGTTTTCCCTTATTTGCTAATCGACGATCCCTTTTTTGCCAACCAGGTCACCCTCATTTGCTGATAGGTGTTCATTCATTTAGTAATCAGTTCTCCCTCACTTTCTAATCGTGTCCCTCATTTGCAAAACAGTTTTCCCTCATTTGCCAACCATGGATCTTTCATTTTCTAACCGAATCTCCCTGATTTACGAAACTAGTTCTCCTTCACCTGTTAAGTATGTCTCCCGCAACTCCTAACCAGTGATCCTTCATTTCCTAAGCAGAGGTACCTCATTTACTGACTAGTTCTCCCTTATTTACTAGTCATTGTTAACTCTTGTGCTAACCAGTTCTCCCTGATTTGCTGATTAGTGATTCCTCATTAGCTGACCAGTTCTCCCTCAGTAGCTAAATAGTTCTCCCTCATTTGCTAACCAATGCTCCCTCATTTGCAAAACAGAGCTCCCTCATTTGCTAACCAGTTTTCCCTCACTTGTTAACCAGTGATCCCCCTTTTGCTAACCAGTGCTTCCTAGTTTGCTAGGCAATACTCCCTCATTTGTTGACTGTTGATCCTTCATTTGCTAATCAGTGTTCCCTTATCTGCTATCCAGCTCTTACTCATGTGTTAGCCAGGTCACTCTCATTTGCTAACCAACGATCCTTTAATTGCTAGCTAGGTCTCCGTTATTTGCTGACAGGGGTTCCCTTATTTGCTAATCAGGGCTCCGTCATTTGCTTACCAGGTCTCCTTCATTTGTTTACCAGTTTTCCCGCATTAGCTAGTCCGTGTTCTCACATTTGATAACCAGGTCTCCCTCATTTGTTAATCAGTTCTCTCGCATTTTCTAATCATTGGTTTTTCATTTGCTAACCTGATCTCCCTCATTTGCTAAAAAGTTTTCCCTACGTCATATCAGGTGATCTCTCATTTCCTAATAAGGTCTCTGATTTTCTAACCACTTCTCCCTCATTTGCTATCCATGTGTCCCTCATTTGCTAGGCAGTGCTTCCTCATTTGCTCCCCGTTGATCCCACATTTGCCAACCAGGTCATCTTCATTTGCTGCCAGGCGTTCCCTCATTTGCTAACCATTGGTCCCTCTTTTTCTAACCAGGTCTCCCTTATTTGCTAACCAGTGATCTCTCATTATCTAACCGGATCTCCCTCGCTTGCTAACCAAGTCTCCCTCATTTGCTAAACAGCGTTCCCTCATTAGCTGACCATTTCTCTCTCATATGCTAACCAGTGCTCACTCATTCGGAAACCAGTTCTCCCTCATTTCCTAACCAGGTCTCCCTCATATGCTAGCAGGTATTCCCTTATTTGGTAATCAGTACTCCCTCACCTGCTAACAAGGTTTACCTCATTTGTTAACCACTCCTCCTGCATTTGCTAATTAGTGATCCCTCGTTTGCTAGCCAGTGCTCCCTAATTTACTAGCTAATACTCCCTTATTTGCTAACCATTGCTCCTTCACTTGCAAACCAGTGCTCTCTCATCTACTAACTATCTCTCACTCATATGATAGTCAAGTCTACCTCATTTGTTGACAGGTGTTCCCTCATTTGCTAATCAACGCTTCCTCATTTATTAACCAGAGTACCCTCATTTGCTAACAGTTCTCACTCATTTGCTAACCAGCTTTCCCCTCGTTTGCTAACCAGTGATCTCTTTATCTAACCAGGTCTCCCTCATTTGCAAACCAGGTCTCCCTTACTTGCAAACCAATGATCCGTCATTTGCTGACCAGTGATCCCTCTTTTGCTAACCAGTGCTCTATCTTTTGCTAGCCAGTGCTCCCTAATTTGCTAGCCAATACTCCCTCATTTGCTAAACATTGCTCCTTCATTTGCTAACCAGTGCTCTCTGATTTCCTAATCTCATCTGCTAGCCAGGTCTTCTCATTTGCTGACAGGTGTTCCCTGATTTGATTATCAATTCTTCCCCATTTGCTAAACAGAACCCCCTCATTTGCAAACAGTTCTCTCTATTGCTAATGAGTGATCCCTCCTTTCGTATCCAGGTGTCACTCATTTGCTAACCAGGTTTCTCTCATTTGCTAACCAGGTCTCCCTCATTTGCTACCCGATGATCCGTCATTTGCTAACCAGTGATCCCTTCTTTGCTAACCAGTGATCCCTCTTTTGTTAATTAGTGCTCCCAAATTTGCTAACCTGTGCTCTCTCATTTGCTAGCATTTGCTAAAAGTGATTCCTAATTTGCTAACTTGTGCTCATTCATTTGCTAACCAGTCCTCCCTCATTTGTAACCCGTAATTACTTATTAGCTAACTAGTTCCTCCTCATTTCCAAATTAGTGCTCAATCATTTGCTAAGCAGTGCTCCCTCATCTGCTAACAAGTTCTCCTTCATTTGAGAGCCAGTTCTCCCTCTTTGCTAACCGATGATCAGGTTTTTGCTAACGAGGTCTAGATAATCTGCTGACAAGTGTTCCTTAATTTGCTAATCAGTGGCACCTCATATGTAAACTATACCTTCCTCATTTGCTAACAAGTACTCCCTCATCTACTGACCAGTGATCCCTCATTTGCTAACTAGTGAGACCTCATTTACTAACAATTAATCCGTCATTTGCTGTTCAGTGCTCCTTCATTTGATAGCCAGTTCTCCCTTATCTGTTAAACAGTGATCCCTCATTTGCTAGCCAGTGCTCCCTTATTCGCTGGCCAGTACTCCCTCATTTGCTAACCAGTGCTCCCTCATTTGCTAATGCGCTCAAACATTTCCTTACCAGTGCTCCCTCATTTGCTAGCCAGTACTCTGTCATTTACAAACCACAACTCCCTTACTTTCTGAACAGTGCTCCCTCTTCTGTTAACCAGCTCTACCTAATTTGCTAGCCAGTTTTCCCTCATTTCCTAATCGTGGATCCCTCATTTGCTAGACAGGTCTCCACCATTTGCTGACAGTTGTTCCCTCATTTGCTAATCAGTCCTCCCTTATTTGGTAATCAGTGCTCCCTCATTTGCTGACTAGTTCTCCCTTATTTGTTAAACAGTGATCCCTCCTTTTCTAGCCAGATCTCATTCATTTGCTAACCAGGTCTCCCTTATTTGCTATATAGTGATCACTCATTTGTTAACCAGTCCCCAATTATTTGCTAACCAGGTCTCCCTCATTTGCTAAACAGTGATCTCTCATTTGCTTACCAATTCTCACTCAGTTGTTAATTAGCGCTCCCTCATTTGCTAACCAGTGTTCCCTTATTTACTAGCTAGTGCTCCTTTATTTGCTAAACAGTGCTCCCCAATTTGCTAGACACTACTCACTCAATTGCTAACATTGCTTCCCCATTTGCTACCCAGTGCTCCATCATTTGCTCACCAGTTCTCCTTCATTTGCTAACCAAATCTCCCTTATTTGCTAACAAAGTGCTATCTCACTTGATAACCTTTGATCCCTCATTTACTCTCCAGTTCATCTTCATTTGCTGATCAGTTTTTCGTCATTTGCTAACCAGTGATCCTTCATTTGCTAACCGATGATCCCTCATTTGCTAACTAGGTCTCCCTTATTTGCTGTCAGGTGTTCCCTCATTTGCTAATCAGTGCTCCCTCATTTGCTAACCAGGTCTCCCTCATTTGTTTACCAGTACTCCCGCATTACCTAATCAGTGATCTCTCATTTGATATTCAGGTCTCCCTCATTTGTTAACCAGTTCTCCCGCTTTTGCTAATCAGTGTTTCCTCATTTGCTAATCTGATCTCCCTCATTTGCTAAAAGGTTTTCCTTATTTCGATCAAGTGATCTCTCATTTGCTAATATGGCCTCTTTGATTTTCTAACCAATTCCCCTTCATTTGCTCACCATGTGTTCCTCATTTGCTAGCCAGTGCTCTCTCATTTGCTAACCAGTAATCCCTCATTTCCTAACCAGTGCTCCCTCATCTGCTAACCAATTCCCCTTCATTTGAAAGCCAAGGTCTCCCTCATTTGCTTCCCGTTGATCCTACATTTACCAACTAGGTCACCCTCATTTGCTGACAGGTATGCCCTCATACCCTCATTTGCTAATCATTGATCCCTCATTTTCTGTCTTCTTCATTTGCTAACCAGTGATCGCTCACTATCTAACCGGGTTTCCCTCATTTCTTAACCATTTTCCCCTTATTTGCTAACCAGATCTCCCTCATTTGCGAACCAGTAATCATTCATTCCCTAAACAGTGATCCCTCATTTGCTGACCAGTTCTCTCTCATTTACTATTCAGTGCTCACTCTTTTGCTAACCAGTTCTTGATTTGTTAACCAGTGATTCCTCATTAGCTGACCATTTCTCCCACACTTGCTAATCAGTGCTAACCAGTTCTCCTTCATTTGCTAACCATTGCTTCCTCACTTCCTGACCAGGTATTCCCTTATTTGTTAATCAGTGCTTCCTCACTTGCTAACAAGGTCTCCCTCATTTTTAACCACCTACCCGCATTTGCTAATTAGTGATCCCTCTTTTGCTAGCCAGTGCTCCCTAATTTGCCAGCCAATACTCCCTCATTCACTAGTACTACCACAGTTGCTAGCCAGGGTTCCCTCTGTTTCTAAAAAGTGCTCACTAACTTGCTAACCAGTGCTCCCAATTTGCAAACCAGTGCTCCCTAATTTGCTAACCAGCGCTCATTTATTTCCTAACCAGTCGTCCCTCATTTGTAACCCGTGCTGATTCATCTGCTAACCAGTGCTCTCCCATTTGCTGACTCTGATTATTCATTTGCTAACCAGGCCAGACTCATCTACTATCCAGTTTTCCCCCATTTCCTAACCAGTGATTCCTCATTAGCTGAACAATAATCCCTTGTTTGCTAACTAGTTTTTCCTCATTTGCTAAACAGGTCTGCCTCATTTGCTAACCTGTGATAGTCTATTTGCTAAAAAGTGATCTCTCATTTGCTGACCAGTTCTCCCTAATTACTTATCAGTGCTCACTCTTTTGGTAACCAGTTCTCCCTGAGTTACTAACCAGTGTTCAATTATTTGCTAACCAGGTCTCCCTCATTTTCTGAAAGGTATTTCCTTATTTGTTAACCAGTGCTCCCTCATTTGCTAGCCATTGCTCCTTCATTTGCTAAACAGTGCTTTCTCATCTGCTAGCCACATTTCGCTCATTTGCTGACAGGTGTTCCCTCATTTGCTTATCAGTATTTCCTCATTTACTAACCAGAGCCCCTTCATTATTTCAATAGTTCTCTCTCAATTGGAAATCAGTGATCCCTCATTTCCTAACCAGGTTTTACTCATTTGCTAACCAGTTTTCCCTCATTTTCTAACCAGATCTTCCTCACTTGCTAACCAGTGATCCGTCATTTACTAACCAGTGATCCCTTCACTGCTAGCCAGTGATCCCTCATTTATCAGTCAGTGCTCCCCATTTGCTAACCAGTTCTCCCTCGTTTGCTAGCCAGTGCTCCCTCATTTGCAAAAAAGTGATCCCTTATTGCTAACCAGTGCTCCCTAATTTACTAAACAGTGCTTATTCATTTGCTAACCAGTCCTCCCTAATTTGCTAAACAGTGCTCATTCATTTGCTAACCAGTCCTCCTTCATTTTTAACGCGTGCTCATTCATTTGTTAACCAGTGCTCCCTGATTTGTTAAAAAGGCCTCCATTATTTGCAAATCAATCATCCCTCATTTGCTAACCTTGTCTACCTCATTTGATAACCATTGCTCTCCCATTTGCTAACCTTGCTTAATCATTTGCTAACCAGGTCACCCTCATTTACAATCCAGTTTTCCCCCATATCCTAACCAGTGATCCCTTATTAGCTGACGATTAATCCCTTATTTTCTAACTAGTTCTCTCTCGTTTGCTAAATAGGTCTGCCTCATCTGCTAATCAGTGCTCTTTCATTTGCTAACCAGTGATCCCTCATTTGTTATCCAATGATTCCTCATTTACTAAACAGTTCTCCCTCATTTGCTAATCAGTGCTCACTTATTTACTGACCAGTTCTCACTCATTTGCTAACCAGCTCTCCCTGATTTGCTAACCAGTGATCTCTTTTCAGCTGGCCATTTCTCCCTCATTTGCTAATCAGTGCTCACTCATTTGGTGATCATTCCTCCCTCATTTTCTAAACAGTGCTCTCTCATTTGCCAACAAGGTTTCCCTCTTTTGCTGACACGTATTCCATTATTCGTTAACTAATGCTCCCACTTTTGTTAGCCAATGCTCCCTATTTTGCTAGCCAATACTCCCTCATTTGCTAAGCATTGCTCCTTCATTTGCTAAACAGTGCTCTCTCATCTGCTAACCAGCTCTCACTCATCTGCTAGCAAATCTCTCTCATTTGCTGAAAGGTGTTCCCTCATTTGCTAATCAATGCTTTCTCGTTTGCTAACCCAAGCCAATTCATTTGCTAACAGTTCTCTCTCAATTGCAAATCAGTGATCTCCCTCACTTGCTAACCAATGATCCGTCATTTGCTAATCAGTGATCCCTTCTTTGTTAACCTTTGATCTATCATTTTTTAATTAGTTCTCCCAAATTTGCTACACAGGGCCCACTCGTTTTCAAAAAGTGATCCTTAATTTGCTAACCAATGCTCCCTTATTTGCTAAACAGCGCTCATTCATTTGCTAACCAGTCCTCCCTCATTTGTAATCCGTGCTCATTCATTTGCTAACAAGTGATCCCTTACTTGCTGACCAGGTCTCAATTATTTGTGGAACAATTATTCCTCATTTGCTAACCAGTGCTCCCTCATATGCTGACCAGCGCTTCCTCATTTGATAGCCAGTGCCCCCTCACTTGCTAAAAGTCTCCCTCATTTTCCAACCAGTTTTCACACATTTGCTGTCACTTATTTGGTATCAGTTCCCACATATTTGCTATTACACATTTGGTATCAGTTCTCACACATTTGCTAACCAGTGCTCCTTCATTTGATAGCCAGTGCTCCCTCACTTGCTAGCCAGTTCTCCCTCATTTGCTAACCAGGGATTTTTCATTATCTAAATCGGTCTTCCTCATTTCCTAAATAGTTTTCACTCATTTGCTAATCAGGTCTCCCTCATATTCTAACCAAAAGTCCCTCATTTCCTAACCTGATCTCCCACATTTGTTAAACAGTTCTCCCTTATTTGATAACCAAGTCTCCCTCACTTTCTATCCAGTTCTCACACATTTGCTCACCAGTGCTCCCTCATCTGCTAACCATTGCTCCCTCATTTGATAGCCAGTGCTCCCTCGTTTGCTAATCACTGGTACCTCATTTGCTAAACTGTGCTTCCTCATTTGCTGGCCAGTACTCACTCATTTGCTATCCATTACTCTCTCACTTTCCAGGCAGTGCTTCCTCATCTGCTCACCAGCTCTACCTAATTTGCTAGCCAGTTCTCCTTCATTTGGTAACCGTGGATCTCTCATTTGATAGACAGGTCTCCACCATTTCCTGACAGGCGTTCCTTCATTTGCCAATTAGTGCTTCCTCATTTGCTGACCACTGCTCCCTCATTTGCCAACCAGTTCTCCCACTTTTGCTAAAGAGTGATCTCTCATTTGCTAGCCAGGTCTCATTCATTTGCTAACCAGGTCTCCCTCATTTATTATCCAGTGATCACTCATTTGTTAACCAGTCCTAAATTATCTGCTTACCAGGTCTGCCTCATTTTCTAACCAGGTCTTCCTCATTTGCTAAATAATGATCCCTCATTACTAACCAGCTCTCCCTCATTTGTTAATCAGTGCTCCCTCATTTGCTAACCAATGCTTCCTCATTTGATAGCCAATGCTCCCTCATTTTACTAAAATGTGCTCCCGAATTTTTACGAAACAATGCCCCCTCAATTGCTAAGAGTGTTTTCTCATTTGCTACCCATTGCTCCTTCATTTGCTTACCAGTTCTCCTTCATTTTCTGACCAGGTCTTCCTCATTTGCTAACCTATGATCCCTCATTTACTAGGCAGGTCATCTTTATTTGCTGACCAGTTTTCCCTCATTTGCTATCCGGTTTGCTAAACAGGTATCCCTCATTTGTTATCCTGTTCTCCCACACTTTATAATCAGTGATCCTTCATTTGTTAACCTTTTCTCCCGCTATCAAGTTCTCACTCATTTGCTAACCAGTGCTCCCTCATCTGCTAACCAATGCTTCCTCATGTGATAGCCATTGCTCCCTTATTTGCTAATCATTGCTAACCCATTTGCTAAAATGTGCTTCCTCATTTGCCAGCCAATACTCCCTCATTTTCTACCCATTACTCCTACACTTTCTAAGCAGTGCTCCCTCATCTACTAACCAGCTCTATCTAATTTGTTAGCCAGTTCTCCCTCATTTGCTAACCGTAGATCCCTCATTTGATAGACAGGTCTCCACCATTTCCTGACAGGTGTTCCTTCATTTGCCAATCAGTGCTCCCTCATTTGCTGGCCAGTGCTCCCTCATTTGCTAGCCAGTTCTCCCACTTTTGCTAAAGAGTGATCCCTCATTTCCTAACCTGGTCTCATTCATTTACTAACCAGGTCTACCTCATTTGCTATCCAGTGATCACTCATTTGTTAAACAGTCCTAATTATTTGCTAACCAGGTCTGCCTTATTTTCTAACCAGGTCTCCCTCATTTGGTAAACAGTGCTCCCTCATTTGCTAACCAGTGCTCCCTCATTTGCTAAACAGAACTGCCTTATTTGCTGACCTGTGATCCCTCATTTATTAAAACAGGTCATCTTCATTTGCTGAACAGTTTTCTCTCATTTGCTAACCAGTGATCCCTCTTTGTTAACCGGTGATCCCTCATTAGCTAATCAGTGGCCTCTCATTTCACAACCAAGTCTCCCTTACTTGTTACCCAGTTCTCCAGCATTTGCTAATTAGTGCTCCTTCATTTGCTAACCTGATCTCCCTCATTTGCTTAAAAGTTCTCCCTATTTCATATCAAGTGATCTCTCATTTGCTAATATGGTCTCCCTCATTTTCTAACAACTTTTCCCTTATTTGCTATCTATGTGTCCCTCATTTGCTAGGCAGTGCTCCCTCATTTGCTAACCGGTGATCCCTCATTTGCCAACCAGATCACCCTCATTTGCTGGGAAGTGTTACCTCTTCTGCCAATCAGTGGTTCCTCATTTTCTAACCATGTCTCCCTCACTTACTAACCAGTTCTCCCTCGTTTGCTAGCCAGTGCTCCCTCATTTGCTAACCAGTGATCCCTCATTTGCTAACCAGTGCTCCCTCATTTACTAAACAGAACTGCCTCATTTGCTGACCAATTTCCACTAATTTCCTGATCAGTAATCCCTCACTTGCTAACCACTTTTCCCTCATTTACTAATCAGTGCTTCCTCATTACCTTACCAGTGCTCCCTCATCTGCTAACCAGTTTTCCTTCATTTGATAGCCAGTTTTCCTTCATTTGATAACCAGTGATCCTCATTATCTAACCGGGTCTCCCACATTTGCTAACTAGTTAGCCCTCATTTGCTGACCAGTTCTCCCTCACTTCCTTACCAGTTCTCCCTCATTTGCTAAAAAGTGATCCTTCATTTCCTAACCAGTGATCCCTCACTAGCTGACCAGTTCTCCCTCATTTGTTAATCTCTGCTTACTGATTTGCTGACCAGTTCTCCCTCATTTGTTAATCTCTGCTTACTGATTTGCGGACCAGTTCTCCCTCATTTGTTTACCAGTGCTCCATCATTTGCTAACCAGGTCTCCCTCATTTGTTAACCAATTCTATTGCATCTGCTAATCAGTGATACGTCTTTTGCTTTAACAGTGCTCCCTCTTTTGCTAGCCAGTGCTCCCTAATTTCCAATCCAATACTCCCTCATTTGCTAACCACTGCTCTTTCAACTGCTAACCAGTGCTCCTTCATCTGCTAACCAGCTCTTACTCATCTGCTAGCCAGATCTCCCTGTTTGCTGACAGGTGTTCCATTATTTGCTAATCAGTGACTCGTCATTTGCTAACCGGAGCCCCCTCATTTGTTAGCAGTTCTCTCTCAGTTGCTAACCAGTGATCCCTCATTTCCTAACCCGGTCTCACTCATTTCCTAACCTGTTTTTCTTCATTTGCTAAATAGGTCTGCCTCACTTGCTAACCAATGATTTGTCATTTGCTAACCAGTGATACCTTCTCTGCTAACCAGTGATCCCTCATTTGCTAATTAGTGCTTCTCATTTTCTAACCATTGCTCCCTCATTTGCTAGCCAGTGCTCCCATATTTGCTAAAAGGTGATACCTCATTTGCTAACCAGTGCTCCCTCATTTGCTAACCAGTGCTCTTTCATTTGCTAACCAGACCTTCCTCATTTGCTAACCAGTGCTCTTTCATTTGCTAACCAGACCTTCCTCATTTGTTAACCAGTGCGCATTCATTTGCTAGTAAGTGATCCCTCATCTGCTAGCAAGGTCTCCATTATATGGAAAACAGTTATCCCTCATTTGCTAATCAATGCTCATTCATTTGCTGACGGTTCCTACCTCATTTGTTAACCAGTGCTTATTCATTTGCTAACCAGTCCCTCATTTCCTAGCCAGGTCTCCATTATTTGAAAAACAGTCATCCCTCATTTGCTAACCAGGTCTACTTCATTATAGCCAGTGCTCTCCCGTTTGCTAACCTCTGATTATTCATTTGCTAACCATGTCACCCTCATTTACTATCCAGTTTTCCCTCATTTGCTAACCAGTGATCCCTCATTAGCTCACCAGTAATCCCTCTTTTGCTAACTTATTCTCCCTCATTTGCTGAATAGGTCTGCCTCATTTTCTAATCAGCGCTCTTTCACTTGCTAACCAGTGATTTTTCATTAGCTGACGAGTTCTCCCTCATTTGCGAACCAGTGCTCTCTCATTTGCTAACCACTCCTTCCTTATTTGTTAACTAGTGCTCATTCCTCTGCTAACCAATGAACCCTTATTTGCTGGCCAGGTCTTCATTATATGGAAAACAGTTATCCCTCATTTGCTAAACATGTGTACCTCATTTGCTAATCAGTGCTCACTCATTTGCCAACCAGTTCTCTCTCATTTGCTAAATAGTGCTCTCTCATTTTCTAAACAGGTCTCCCTCATTTGCAGACAGGTGTTCACTTATTTGTTAATCAGTGCTCCCTCATTTACTAACAAGGTCTCCCTCATTTGTTAACCAGTTCTCCTTTATTTGATAATCATTGTACCCTCTTTTTCTAACCAGTGCTACCTCTTTTGCTAGCCAGTGCTCCTCAAATTGTTAGCTAATTCTCCCTCATTTGCTAACAGTTCTCCCTCACGTGTTGACCATTTTCCCTCATTTGCTAACCAGGTCTCCCTCACATGTTAACCACTGATCCGTCATTTGCTAACCAATGATCCCATCTTTGATAACCAGTGATACCTCATTCGTTAATTAGTGTTCCCTCATTTGCTAACCAGTGCTTCCTCATTTACTTCTCAGTGCTCCATCATTTGCTAGAAAGTGATTTTTCATTTGCTAAAGAAAGTCTACCTCATTTGCTAACCAGTGCTCATTCATTTGCTGAGCAGTCCTCCTTCATTTGTTAACCAGTGCTCATTCATTTGCTAATCAGTCCTCCCTCATTTGCTAGCCAGGTCTCCATTGTTGCAAAACAGTCATCCCTCATTTGCTCACCAGGTCTACTTCATTTGATAACCAATGACTCCCCCATTTGCTATCTTGTGATTATTCATTTGCTAACCAGGCCACCCATATTTACTATCCAATTTTTCTTCATCTACTAACGAGTGATCTCATTAGTTGAGCAGTAATCACTTGTTTGCTAACCAGGTCTGCCTCATTTCCTAATCAGTGCTCTTTCATTTGCTAACCAGTGATCCCTCATTTCCTAGCCAATGATCTCTCATTTGCTAACCAATTCTCCCTCATATGCTTGCCAGGTATCCCTCATTTGCTGGCAGGTGTTCCCTTATGGATGATCAGTGATCCCTCATTTACGAACCTGATCTCCCACATTTCCTAAACAGATCTCCCTCATTTGCTAACCAGTGATCCCTCATTTGCTAACCAAGTCTCCATCATTTTCTTACCAGTTCTCACTTATTTGCTAACCAGTGTTCCCTCATTTGCTAACCAGTTTTCTCTTATTTGCTAAACAGTGATCATCATTTGCTAACCAGGTCTCATTCTTTTGTTAACCAGTTCTCCCTCATTTGCTATCCAGTGATCACTCACTTGTTAACCAGGTCTCCATTACTGGCTAACCAGGCCTACCTCATTTGGTAAACAGTGATGCTTCGTTTGCTAAACAGTTCTCACTTATCTGTTGATTAGTGCTCCCTCATTTGCTAATCATTGCTCCCTCATTTGCTAGCCAGTGCTCCCTCATTTCCTGAAAAGTGCTCCCTCAATTGCTAAACACCGCTCATTTATTTGCTTACCAGTGCTCCCTCATTTGCTAATTAGTGCTCCATTTGCATGCCAGTTCTCCCTCATGCTAACCAGTACTCCCTCGTTAGTTAACCAGTACTCTTTCGTTTGGTTGCCAGTGCGCCCTGATTTGCTAACTAATGTTTCCTCATTTACTGAGCAGTTTTCCCTCTATTGCTGCCCACTTTTCTCTCATTTGCTGATCAGTGATCCCTTATTTGCTAAGCAGTGCTCGCTCATCTGCTAACCACTTTTAATCAATTTGAGAGCCAGCTCTCCCTCATTTGGTAACCGGTGATCACTTATTTGCTAACCAAGTCCAGATCATTTGCTGGCAGGTGTTCCCTCATTTGCTAAGAAGTGGTCCCTCATATGTAAACCATGTCTTTCACATTTGCTAACTAGTTCTCCCTCAATTACTGACCAGTGGTCCCTCATTCGCTAGGCAATATTCCCTCATCTGCTAACCAGTGCTCCCTCATATGCTAAACAATGATCACTCATTTGCTAATCAGTGCTACCTCATTTGCTAAACTGTGCTCCCTCATTTGCTAAACTGTGCTCCCTCATTTGCTAAACTGTGCTCCCTCATTTGCTAAACTATGCTCCCTCAGTTGCTAGCCAGTACTCCTTCATTTGCTATCCATTACCCCCTCACCTTCTAAGCAGTGCTCCCTCATCTGCTAACCAGCCCTATCTAATTTGCTTACCAGTTCTCCCTCATTTGCTAACCGTGGATCCCTCATTTGCTAACCAGTTCTCCCTCATTTGCTAAACAGTGATTCCTCAATTGCTAATTAGTTCTCCCTCATTTGCTAACCAGTTCTTCATTAGGTAGCAAGTGCTCCATTATTTACGAGCCAGGTCTTCTTCATTTGCTAGCCAGGTCTCTCTCATTTGCTAACCAGTGCTATCTCATTTACCAACCTATGATCTTTCATTTACTAACCAGGTCAACTTCTTTTGCTGAAAAGTTTTCCATCATTCCTAATCAGTGATCCCTCATTTGCTAACCGGTGATCCCATATTTGCTGACAGTTGCTCCCTTGTTTGATAAAAGGTGATCCCTCATTTGCAAGCCCGTGCTTCTTCATTTGCGAACCAGTGCTAATTCATTTGTTAACCAGTCTTTCCTCATTTATCAACCAGTGCTCATTCATTTGCTAACCTGTCTTCCCTCATTCGTTAACCAGTGCTTCCTCATTTGCTAGCAAGCTCTCCTTTTTTGCAAAACAGTCATCCTCAAATAGTAACCAGGTCTACCTCATTTGATAACCAGTGTTTTTCCATTTGCTAACCTGTGATTATTCATTTGCTGACCAGATCACCCTCATTTGATATCCAATTTTCCCTCATTTGCTAGCCAGTAATTCCTCGTTTGCTAGCTAGTTCTCCCTCATTTTCTAACCAGGTCTGTCTCATTTGCTAATTAGTGCTCTTTCATTTGCTAACCAGTGATCCTTCACTTGCTGATCAGTTCTCCCTCATTTACTAATCAGTGCTCACTCATTTGATAACCATATCTCCCTCATTTGCTGACAGATGTTCCCTAATTTGTTCATCAGTGCTCCTTTAATTGCTAACAAGGTCTCTCTCATTTGTTAACCAGTTCTCTCGCATTTGCTAATCAGTGATCCTTCTTTTGCTAACCAGTGCTCCCTGTTTTTCTAGCTAGTGCTCCCAAATCTGCCAGACAATACTCCCTCATTTGTTAACCATTGATCCTTCATTTGCTATCCAGTGCTCCCTCATTTGCTAACAAGCTCTCACCAGTCTCCTCGCCAGGTCTACCTCATTTGCTGACAGGTGTTCCCTCATTTGCTGATCAATGCTTTCTCATTTGCTAACCAGGGCCCCTCATTTGCTAAGAGTTCTCCCTCACTTGATAATCAGTGATCCCTGATTTCCAAACCAGGTCTCACTTATTTGCTAACCAGTTTGACCTCATTTGCTAACCAATGATCCGTCATTTGCAAACTAAGGATCCTGCCTTTGCTAACCAGTGATCCTTCATTTGCGAACCAGTGATCCCTTATTTGCTAGCCGGTTCTTCCTTATTTGCTGACCAGCTATCCCTTATTTGCTAAGCAGTGCTCTCTCTCATTTGCTAACCAGTGATCCCTCACTTGCTAACCAGTTCTCCCACATGCTAATCAGTGCTCACTCATTTGCTAACCAGTTCCACTTCATTTGCTAAACAGTGAACCCTCACTTGCTAACCAGTTCTCCCACATATACTAATCAGTGCTCACTCATTTGCTAGCCAATTCTCATTCATTTGTTGACCAGTTCTCCCGCATTTAGTGCTCCCTCATTTGCTAACCAATGCTCCCTCATTTCCTAGCCGGTGCTCCTTCATTTGCCAGAATGGCAGTCCCTCATTTGCAAGCCAGCGCTCCCTCATTTTCTAACCAGTGTTCCATCATTTGCTAGCCAGTGCCACATTATTTGCTGAACAATGCTCTCTCTCATTTGCTAATCAGTGCTCCCCCATTGGCTAACCATTTATCTCTCATTTGCTGATCAGTGATTCCTTATTTGCTAACCATTTCTCCCTCTTTTGCAAATCAGTGCTCCGTCATTTGCTAAGCAGCGCTCCTTTATTCACTAATCAGTGCGCTCTCATTTGCTAGCTGGTGCTCCCTCGTTTGCTGGCCAGTACCCCTTCATTTGCTAGCTGGTGCTCCCTCGTTTGCTGGCCAGTACCCCTTCATTTGCTCACAAGTGATCCCTCATTTGCTAGCCAGTTCTTCCTTATTTACCAACCAGTTCTGTTTTACTTGCTAACCAGGTCTCCCTCATATCCTTACTAATTTTCCCTAATTTGCTAACAAGTGTTCCCTCCTTTGATAACCAGTTCTCCCTCATTTGCTAACCAGTGCTTTCTCATTTGCTATCTAGTAATCCCTCATTTGCAAACCAGTTCTCCCTCATTTGCTAACAAGTGATCCCTCAATTGTTAAACGGTTCTTTTTCATATGCTTATCAGTGGTCACTTATTTGTTAACCAGTTCACCATCTTATGATAGCCAGGTTTCCCTCATTTGTTAAACAGTGATTCATTCTTTGCTAGCCAGGTCTTCCTCATTTGCTAACCAGATTTCCCTCTTTTGCAACCAGTACTACCTCATTTGCTAACCAACGCTTCCTCATCTTATAACCAGCTCCCCCTCATTTGTTAACCAGTTCTTTCTCATTTGCTAGCTGTTGAGCCTTTACTTTCTAGCCAGGCTTCCCTCATTTGCTGATAGGTGTTCCCTCATTTGCTAATCAGTGCTCCTTCATTTGCTAACCAATGCTCCCTCATTTCCTATCTAGTTCTCCCTCATTTGCTAATCAGTGATCCCTCATTTGCTCACCAGGTCTCATTCATTTGCTAACCAGTTCTCCCATATTTGCTATCCAGAAATCTCTCATATGTTAACTAGGTTTCCCTTATTTCTTAACCAAATCTCCCTCAATTGCTAACTAGTGCTCCCCCATTTGCTAGTCACTAATCCCTCATTTGCCAAAAAGTGCTCTCTCATTAGATAAACAGTGCTCCCTCATTTGCTAACCAGTACTCCCCTATTTGTTAACTAGTGATCCCTGATTTGCTAAACAGCTCTTCCTCATATGCTAATCAGTGCTCACTCATTTGCTAACCAGTTCAGCCTTATTTGCTAAACAGTCGTCCCTCATTTGCTAACCAGGTCTCCCTCATTTGATAACCAGTTCTCCCGCATTTGGTAATCAGTGATCCTTATTTGCAATTCTGGTCTCCCTTATTTGCTAAACAGTTCTTTGTCATTTGCTTATCAGTGATCCCTGATTTGCTATCAAGGTCTCTATCACTTGGTAACCAATGCTCCCTCATTTGCTAACCAGTTCTACCTCATTTGCTAATCAGTGCTCAACCATTTGCTAAATAGTGCTTCCTCATCTCTTAACCAGTTGTCCCTCATTTGAAAGCCAGTTCTCCCTCATTGCTAAAAAGTTCTCTCTCATTTGTTATACATGTCTCCCTCATTTGCTGTCTAATGATCCAGTGATCTAACAGTTGCTCTCCAGTTCTCCCTCATTTCCAACGATTGGTCCATTATTTTCTAACCAAGTCTCCCTCATTTGCTAACCAGTCCTCCCTCATTAGCTAAACAGTGATTTCTTATTTGCTAGCCAGGTCTCCTTTATTTAGTGATCAGTTCTTCCTCATTTCCTGACCAGGTCTCCCTCATTTGCTAATCAGTGCCCCCTCATTAGCTAAATAGTTCTCCTTCATTTGCTAACCAGTGATCCCTGATTTGTTATCCAGGTCTTCATTTGCTAACCAGTGCTCCCTCATCTGCTGACCAGTGATCCATCATTTGCTATCCAGTTTTTCCTCATTTGCTAACCAACATTCCCTCATATGCTGGTCAATGACCCCTCATTTGCTAACCATTTCTCCCTCATTTGCTTAGCAGTTCTCCCTCATTCGTTTATCAGTGATTCATCATTTGATAGCCAGGTCTCCGTCATTTGCTGACCAGTTCTTCCTCATTTGCTAACTGGTGCTACCTCATTTGTTGAACATGCTGTCGCATTTTCTGTCTAGTGCCCTCTCATTTGTTAGCCAGTACTCCCTCATTAGCCAACCATTGCTCCCTCATTTGCTAGCCAGTGCTCCTCATTTGCTAACCAGTTCCCCCTCATTTGTTATCCAAATGTCCCTCATTTGCTAACCGTTGATCCCTTATTTACTAGCCAGGTGTCCCTCATTTGCTGACAGGTGTTCTTTCATTTGCTAAACAATGACCCCTCATTTGCTAATCAGTGATCCCTCATTTGCTAACCAGTTTTCCCTAATCTACAAATCAATTTTCCCTCATTTGTTGATCAGAGATCCCTCATTTGCTAACCACTTCTGCCTCATTCGCTAATCAGTGCTCATTCATTTGCTAACCAGTGCTCCCTCATCTCTTAACAAGTTGTCCCTCGTTTGAGAGCCAGTTCTCCCTCATTTGTTAACCAGTCCTCCCCCCTCATTTGCTAAACAGTTATTCCTCATTTGATGACCAGTCCTCTCTCATTTCCTGACCAAGTCTCCCTCATTTGCTAACCGTTGATCCTTTATTTGCAAGCCAGGTTTCCCTCATACGCTGGCAGATGCTCTCTCATTTGCTAATCAGTGATCCTTCATTTGCTAACTAAAGCTCCCTCATTTGCTATCTATTTATCCGTCATTATCTAATCAGTGATCCCTCATTTGCTAACCAGGTCTTATTCATTTGCTAACCAGTTCTCTCTCATTTGCTGTCCAGCGATCTCTCATTTTCTACTCAGGTCTCCCTCATTTGCTAATCAGGTCCCCCTCATTTGCTAACTAGTGATTCGTCATTCAATAATAAGTTCTTCCTCATTTTTTGATTGATGCTCCCTCACTTGCTAAACAGTGCTCCTTCATTTGTTAGCCAGTATTCCCTCATTTCCTTAAAAAAGATGTTCCCTTATTTGCTAAACAGTGCTTCTTCATTTGCTAACTAGTGCTAATTCATTGGTTAACCAGTGCTCCCCCATATGCTAATCAGTGATCCCTCATTTGTTAACAGTGCTTCCTCATTTGCTAACCAGCGCTAATTCTTTTGCTAACCAGTGCTCCCCCTTTTGTAAACCAATGATCCCTCATTTGCTGAACAGTTCTCCCTTGTTTGCTAACTAGTTCTCCCTCATTTGCTAACCAGTGATCCCTCATTTGCTGATAAGTGTTCAATTATTTGCTAATCAGTGCTCTCTCATTTGCTAATCATGTCTAACATTTTTTAATCAGTTCTCCCGCATTTGGTAATCCATTATCACTCATTTGGAAACCTGGTCTCTTTCATTTCTAGCCAGTGGTCCCTGATTTGGTTCCCAGGTCTCTCTCATTTGGTGACCAGTGCGCCCTCCTTTGCTGGCAATTGCTCCCTTATTTGCTAGCCAGTGCTCACTCATTAGCTAACCATTGCTCCCTGATTTGCTAAACAGTGCTCCTTCATATGCTAACCAGCTCCCCCTGATTTGTGAGCCAGTTCTTCCTCATTTGCTATCAGTTGATCTCATATTCACTTGCCAGGTCTCCCTTATTTGCTGATAGGTGTTCCTCATTTGCTAGTCAGTGCTCCTTTATTTGCTCACCACTGCTCCCTCATTTGCTATCTAGTTCTCCGTCATTTTCTAATCAGTGATACATCTTTTGCTAACCAGGTCTCATTCATTTGCTAGCCAGTCCTCCCTCATTTGCTATCCGGTGATCCCTCATTTGCTGACAGGTCTCCCTCACTTGCTGACAGGTATTCCCATATTTGCTAATCAGTGCTTCCTCGTTTGCTAGCAGGTGGCCTCTCAATATCTATCCTGATCTCCCTCATTTGCTAAACAGGTCTCCCTAATTCGCTAGCCAGTGCGCTCTCATTTGATAGTCAGTGATCCCTCATTTATTAACCAGTGCTCCCTTATTTGCAATCCAGTATCCCCTCATTTTCTAGCCAGTGCTTCCTCATTTGGTAACCAGAGCTCCATCATTTGCTAACCAGAGCTCCATCATTTGCTAACCTGTGATACCTCCTTTGCTAACCAGGTCACCCTTCATTTGGTAAACAGAATTTCCTCATTTGCTGACAAGTTCTCACTTATTTGGTGACCAGTTCTCCCTCATTTTCTTACTAGTGTTCCCTCACGTGTTTACCATTGATCACTCATTTGCTAACCAGTTCTTCCTCATTTGCTAACAAGTGATCCCTCATTCGCTAGTTGATACCTCATTTTCTAACCAATGCTCCCTCATTTGCTAACAGTGCTCCCTCTTTTGCTAGCCACTGCTCTCTCATTTTCTAACCAGTTCTCCCTCATTTGCTTGCCAGCGATCCCTCATTTGTTAACTAGTGATTCCTTATTTGCTAATCAGTTCGCCCTCATTTCCTAACCAGTAATTCCTCTCTTGTTTCCCTGATTTGCTGATTAGCGATCTCTCATTTACTAACTGGTCATCCCTAACTTGCTAACCAGGTCTCCCTCACTTGCTGACAGGTTTTCCTTTATTTGCTAATCAGTGCTCCCTTATTTGGTAACCAGTGCTCTCTCATTTACTGAAAAGTGATCCCTTACTTGCTCCTTCATTAGCTATCCAGGACTCTCAATTGCTAACAGTTCTCCCTCATTTGCTAACCAGTTTTCCCTCATTTGCTGACCAAAGATCCCCTATTTGCTACCCAGATCTCCCTCATTTGCGAGCCAGTGCTCCCTCATCTGTTAGCTAATTCTCCCTCATCTGCTTGCCAGTTCTCCCTCATTTGCTAATCGGTGATCCTTCATTTGCTAACCAGGTCTCCCTCATTTGCTAGCCAGTGCTCTCTCATTTGCCAAACAGCGCTTCCTCATTTGCTAACCAGCGCTTCTTTATTTGCCAATCAGTTCTCTCTCATTTGGTAGCCAGTGATCCCTCATTTTCTAACCTTGACTCCTTCATTTCCTTGACAGTGCACGCTCATTTGCTAGCCAGTATTCCCTCATTTGCTAACCAGTGCTCCCTCATTTCCTAGCCAGTGCTACCTCATTTGTTAACTAGTGCTCCCTCATTCGCCAACCAGTGCTCTCTCATTCGCTAACCAGTATTCACCAACTTGCCAACACTCCCTCATTTTCTAACCAGTTCTCCCTCATTTGCTAACCAGTGCTGCCTCATTTCTTTGCCAGTTCTCCCTCATTTGCTAACCGATGATCCCTCATTTGCTAATCAGGTCTCCCTCATTTGCTGACAGGTATTCCCTCATTTGCTAATCAGTGCTCCCTCAATTGCTAATTAGTGCTCTCTCAGTTGCTAAACAGTGCTTCCTCATTTTCTAACAATAGCTTTCTAATTTGTCAATCATTGCTCCCTCATTTGCTAACCAGTACTCTCTCATTTCCTAGCCAGTGATCCCTCATTTTCTATCCTATTCTCCCTCATTTGCTAAAAAGGTCACCCTCATTTTTAACAGTGCGCCGTTATTTCATAATCAGCATTCCCTCATTTACTAACTAGTGCTCCCTTATTTGCTATCCAGTATTCCTTCGTTTGTTAGGAAGTTCTCCCTCATTTGCTAACCAGAGCTCCATCATTTGCTAACCTCTGAAACCTCAGTTGCGAACCAGGTCACCCTCATTTGCTAAACTGTTCTCCCTCATTTCCAAACCAGCTCCCCCTCATTTTGCTAACCAGTTCTCCCTCATCTTCTAACCAGTGTTTTCTCATTTGCTAACCAGGTCTCCCTCATTTGCTAACCAGTGTTCCCTCATTTCCTGGCCAGTGGTCCCTCATTTGCTAACCAATTCTCCTTTCATTTGCTAACCAGTGCTCCATCGTTTGCTAACCAGTGCTACATCATTTGCTAGCCAGTGATCTCGCAATTTCTATCCTGACCTCCCTCATTTGATGAAAAGGTCTGCCTCATTTGCTAGCCAATGCGCCTTCCTTTGATAGTTAGTGCTCCCTTATTTGCTATCCAGTATTCACTCATTTGTTAGCCAGTGTCCCCTCATTTGGTAACCTGTGATACCTCATTTACTAACCAGGTCACCCTCATTTGTTAAACAGTTTTCCCTCTTTTGCTGAAAAGTTCTCCCACATTTGCGAAACAGTTCTATCTCTTTTTTTTACAAGTGTTCCCTCATTTGCATACTAGTGATCATTCATTTCCTAACCATTTCTTCCTCATTTGCTAATAAGCGATCCCACATTTTCTAGTCAGTAATCCCTCACTTTCTAGCCAGTGCTCCCTCATTTCATAGTCAGTATTTCCTTGTTTGTTAACCAGTGCTCCCTCATTTCATAATCAGTATTTCCTTGTTTGCCAGCTAGTGCTCCCTCATTTTCTAGTCATTACTTCCTTACTTTCTAACCAGCGTTCCCCCATTTTCTAGTCATTACTTCCTTATTTGCTAACCAGCGTTCCCCCATTTTCTGGTCAGTACTTCCTTATTTGCTAACCAGTGCTCTCTCATTCCGTAAACAGACCTCCACAATTTGCTAACTTCTGAAACCTCTAACCAGGTCTGCCTCATTTGCTAAACTGTTCTCCCGCATTTGCTAACCAATTCTCCCTCATTTGCTAACCACTTCTTCCTCATTAGCTAGCCAGTGCTCCCTCAATTGCTAACCAGTTCTCCCTCATTTCCTAACCAGTACTTTCCCATTTGCTAACTAGTACTCCATCATCGGCTAATCAGTGTTACCTTATTTCCTAGCCAGTGCTCCTTCATTTGCTAACCAGTGATATCTCATTTGCTAACCAATTATACCTCATTTGATAGCCAGTGCTCCATCATCTGCTAGCCAGTGCTCCCTCATTTGCTAGCCAGTTCTCCGTCATTTGATAAACAGTGCTCCATCATCTACTAGTCAGTACTCCCTCATTTCCTAAACAGTTCTCTCTCATTTACTAGCCAGTGCTCCCTTGTTTGATAGTCAGTACTCCCTCATTTGCTATCCAGCTCACCCTCATTTACTAAGCAGATTCCCTCATTTGGCAATATGTTCTCCCTCATTTGCTAACTAGTTGTCCCACTGTTCCCTTACTTGCTTACCAGGTCTCACTCATTTGCTAACCAGTTCTTTCTCATTTGCTAACCAGTGATCCCTTATTTGTTAGCCATTGCTTCCTCATCTACTAACCTGAGCGCCATCATTCGCCAACTCGTGAAACCTCATTTACTAACCAGGTCATCCTTATTTGCTTAGCAGTTCTCTCTCATTTGCTAGCCACTTCTCCCTCATTTTCTAACCAGTTTTCCATCATTTGCTTACCAGTGATCCCTCAATTGATAAACAGTGAAATTCATTTGCTATGCAGTTGTCCCTCATTCGTTAACTTGGTCACCGTCATTTACTAACCAGTTCTCCATCATTTGATAACCAGGTCACCCTCTTTGCTGATTAGTGCTGCATCAATTGCTAGCTAGTGATCCTTCATTTGCTGACCAGTGATCCCTCA